>VUQJ01036727.1:2393-17440 GCA_015108635.1 Andinoacara biseriatus
ATCCATCCACTCATCCACCCATCCATCCATCCATCCATCCATCCATCCACCCACCCATCCATCCACTCATCCACCCATCCATCCATCCACCCACCCACTCATCCATCCATCCATCCATCCATCCATCCTCTTGGAAACAAAAGTCTTTAAGTTAAAAAAAAGTCCATCCTTTTAAAATTTGTAAATTCATAAATCCAAAAGGCATCCTGTTTGATGCCAAAAAAGTTGAAAGAAGTTTGATGTGAGGATGTGCTAAAGGCTGTAACTGCTTTCTCTGACAGAACAAGTTTGTACAAAATGTTGTTGAACCTGATCAGAGAGCAGAAACCGTTTTAGCTGCGCCCGAAGGCCTCACTCGAAGGCAGGGAGAAAACCCTGAGAATAATTGTTCACAAATGGAGAGAGCAGAGCATATTTTCCAGCAGTTTTCCCCCACAGTAATTAATACTATTGTTTACCCGTAGTTATATTTCATTTATGTGATCTTCGCGCTGTAGTTTGAGTGGACTCAGTATTTTGAATACTGTCTCACTTTATTGCTTGCTGGCACACTAAATGGTGGAACTGAGACATTTTCATGCTTCCTGCAAAACTCCCCATGAAGAATGCCTGTTTTAACACCGGAAAACACTGAATGGAAGGAATGAAACTTAACACTTCAGCCTTTATTCAAACGCTATCTTCTCGTCTTTAAAACACTCATTTGTTACTCCTTAATTTTGTATTGTTTATCTTTAAAATCTGAAAGCAACAAAATAAAAAAAAAAAAGCCATAATTTCTTTGCAGTGAAATCTTGTTTTTTTTTTTAGAAGATGCTTACATTAAGGGAACCTATTATATTCGGATATTTCAGAAACAAACATTTTTCACTGGGAAAGTAACAACCGTTTAATGTAATTTCAGTGCTGTTTAATATTAGATTTAGATTTCAAACATCTCTACTTGTGTCGATTAAACTTTTAAAGCTTTGTGAAGAAAAGAGGGTATTTCCATCAGTGTTTGTTAAAGGATGAACAGGTGACTGCCCAAAGAATTGACAGAGTCAGTAAGTGACATGGATAAAAGGGAAAAAGCTGAGTTTGAGTTTTGTGTTAAACACAGGGACAGAACAGACTGAAATCAAGGCAAAGTCAGAAGGAAACTGACAAAGGAAAAAAAACAAAAACAAAGCCTAAATGACTTTGTTTGCGATGGAGACATTTTCTCCACATGCCCAGCTAAGTGTCATGACCTGTTTCCAAGTCACTTTTGCCTGTCAGAACAGCCAGCATGTGAGCCACAGGCATATCGAGGTCAACATAGATTTAAGTCTGGGGGAGATACAAGCTGGTGGACACAGTTCAATAAATAATAAATAGGACAGCATGTCAGTAAATTTGCTTGACACTGCTGTGCAGGTCTGCTGTCCTTCATTTTCCCAGGAAACAGGTAATAGACACGCATTAGTGCGGTGGCCCTGAAGTGTCAGGCCAAATACAAAAGCCACATCGGAAATAAACCACAACGGAAGTGATACGACATAAGCTCCGCCCACTTCCGGCCCGCAAATTCAATAATAACATAAAATCCGGAGCTTTAAGTTACTTTTTTGACATTTCACCTTCCCCTACAATTAAGAGGGTAAAGTAAAATGTCAAAGAAGTAACTTAAAGGGCCAAATTGTATGTTATTATTGAATTTGTGGATCAGAAGTAGGGGCAGGGCTTATATTGCATTACTTCTGTTGTGGTTTATTTGTGTTGCGGCTTTTGTATTTGGCCTGACACTTCAGGGCCACCGTACATTAGAGGGTCACAGGTGCACAGATTGACAGGCTGGTGACCGAAATCTTTAATTTTCCATTAAAGATTGTGTAAGCTCTTAAATATAATGTGTACAAAGAGAAGGAAAAACTGAATTGGCCAAGAAAATTGCAATCGGTGCCTAACTTGTGTGATCCTTTGAATTTTTTATTTAATGAGCATACAACAATAAGCTAGATAATGATGATGAAGATGAATTAAATTTAAGCACCTTGTTGTGATTTGGTGCAATATAAATAAACTGAATTGAACTGAATTACCTCCGCTACTATGGTCTTCCATGCTTCCATAACCTCTCCTTGGTGTGAAAAACAAAGCTGTAGCTGCATTTTCTTTTGCTCCTGGATGAAATTCTCTTAACACCTTGCTGTGATCATTTCTGTTTAATTTTTCAGTGTTTCTACTTCAACTCACAGCTGTTGCCTATCACCATTGCGCTGGATATATAGTGCAATGATATATAAAATTGTAAGCTTTTAATAGCCCACCTGCTTCTGTTGTGTTCTGGAAGGGTTGTCTACACCACATCTAAATACCCCGAGCTGAATAATTTATGTGAAAGTGGCACAGTGATATTTGGAAGGAACAGCAGAATCCACAGAAAGAGAACAAAAGGCAGCCGAGCAAGCTCGCTCGTTTTTGGTTTTGAGTAGATCTTCAATTTGTCACATTAGTGGGAGCCTGTTGTAATAAAAAGGCACAGTGACAGTAACTGACTCCATAGATTTGCATTGATGGGCTGCAAAAAGGTTCCACAGTAAAAGATTCAAAAGTTTACAAGCAGTCATAATAAAGTGATACGGTATCCCTGTTTTTCACTCTCAAAGAGAGCTAGTGCCATAAAGGGAGATCTATTCGGTCTCACAGCGAAAATGTATGAAAAGTCGAGGAAATTATGCAAAAGAGAGAGTGAAAGGGACCGTGATAGCAGGCTTACATCTGTGTGTTTTGGGCAGTTCATGTTCCAGCTCAAGTTCACGCACAGCATTCAAATACACTGATTCAAATTCAGTCAGCTAACTTGCTGTACAAAACTATCCAATCTTTTTTAAACACCATCCCATCTGACAGAATCCCTGAGCTCCTGCTGGTATCCCACAGCGATAGCGCAGTAGTGGCAAAGGGCCAAGTGTTAAGCCAATCATACACAAACCCTCTTATCTGTCTGTTCCACTGGGGAAACAAGGGAAGAGCTGAGGAAGACGGAGAGATAAATGCCCTTTCTTTACTCCAAGTGCATTACTCTGCTCTGTTTAATCCTTTTCTCTTCTTCCTCAGTTCTACTCTATAAGTTTGCAGTGTTTGCTCCTCCCTGAAGATGTCAGAGCTGTACTGAACCAGTCAGAGGAGCACTGTACTCTTCTTCTACAGTACTTCCCCTCTTTCCCCATCTTTTTCTCATTTGCCTTCATTCTGACACTTTTCTACGGTTTTATACTGTGTGCTCACAGAGTAAACACCAGTAGGAAGTTCAAAAGAAGCCTATGGGAAGGCGCGCTTACATCTTACTGCATGTGACTGTTTGTGTGTACGTCTTTGTGCTGATACTCACCTATCTCTGAGGCTTTGCCAAACTAAACGCAAGTCAAATAGCCTACATGTAGACAAAGCATCCACACGTGGCCCCTGACAAATTCCCACAATGTTTTGAAGTTTGCTGTACGTGAATAAAAAACCTGGCGGTCAGCCAAATAATTTTTACAGCAAAAACTGGATAGCCATAATTAAATACCAGTTAGTGATATTATACAACTTCCACTTCAGTGGTTCCAAGCACAAAGGTTATGGTTTTCATTTTTAGGCATGAACAAAAATCTTGTTGTTAATGCTGAATTTCACAATGCAGGGCAACACCCAGTACTTCCATTAAGAAAATCAGCTATTTTCCCTGTTTAATTATTCAGTTCTCTCAATACAGAAGATATTTGGTTTCCAAAATAAATTTTACAGAACCCAAAATGACACCACAATATTTTAGTTCAAGATTCAAAGATCAGCTACTATAACTAAGCCTTTTATGACTATAGCAACAATAAAAAAGAAAATGTACTTGAGAAGACAGGCTTTATTTGTGTGTTTTATTTAAAAATTACTAGCTGGTTTGATGTGTTCAAGCAAGCATCATCCCAATAAAAGCTGGACCAAAGAACATTTTGTGCAAGAGTGTCATATTTATCACCATAGTCATCATATTTGTCACCACTGGGTGCATCCTGTACATGAAACAACACTGCACAGGGCCAAAATAAAGGACTGACCCACAATAAGACACACTACCTCGAGTCCTCAGATGGATAAATACAGTGGGGGAACGAATTATTGTATTATATCTATAATTGTTATAATATATTTGCAGTACCAGTCAAATGTTTGGACCCATTTATATGAATGGATAAGTGTGTCCAAACCTTTGACTGGTACTGTACTGTATAAAAAATTGCTCACTTACAAAGAAATGAACAGTCTCTATTTTTAACGGTAGTTTAATTTTAATGAATAGAGCATATTGGTTGAATATCAACCAAAAACCAAAACAGCCCCATATTACATAAAAGTTATAAAGTGATTTGCACGTCACTGAGGAAAAGTATTTGATCCCCTACAGCTCAGCCGGAATTCTGACTCTCACAGACTGGCTATGTGCACATGTAGCACACAGATTACTATCAATCAATCTAATTAAATACAGATACTTCTAATCTCAACTCATTATCTGTGTAAAGCAAACTTGTCTACAGAATCAGTTTCTCTCATTCCCAATGTCCCTGACATCCTTTGGCAGCTGTTTGGGGAAGGCCAAAGAGCTGCCAAAGGAAGTCAGGGACAAAGCTGGAATAAGCTACAAGACCATCAGCAAGAAGCTTGATGAGAAGGTGACAACTGTTGGTGTGATTATTTAGAAATGGAAGAAATATAAAATGACTATTAATTGTCCTCAGTCTGGAGCCCTCAAGGGTTGAGGATGATCACGAGAAAGCCGGTGGATCAGCCCAAACTACGCGGGAGGAGCTTGTTAATGATCTGAAGGCAGTTGCAACCACTACCTAAAAAATTACAGACTGTTAATTTATTTTTTAAGTGAAACTTAAAAACTATTACTTCCTCCACTATAATGGCAGTATTTTTTATTTTTTTGAACAGCACTGCTGCTGCTTGAGGTAAAGAAAATGGGCTGTAAGCAGGACAGTACTTTGGACAGCTATTACACTCCAATACCTTTACATCAGAACACAGCAGAGAAACAGCAGTGAGCTTTATGTCTGATCAAAGTTAGCAGTAAAGAATACCAGGACTGCTCACTGACACCCCCACCATCTCACACAAAACAGCTCTACAACTCCCAGCAGCCAGGAGCTAATTTCACACAGTCTCACGGGAGCTGAAAAGGCTTACTCAGGAACAGAGTCAGTGAGGGAAACAAAGAGAAAAGAGGGAAAGGTGCTGATGTAGGAAAATAAGGAGAACGGATTGGAAAGGGGAATGCAGGATAAAAACCACAGAAAATGTTGACTGGAGAGGAGCATTGAGAGGAGAGCAAAGACAGTAGCAGATTTAAGATGTTGTAGGAGATAACTGCAACTTGAGGTTTGTTCGAGCTGACAGACATCTTTATCTCAATAAGCACACTCCTTCAAATCGAAAGCCTGCACAAACAATGCACTAGATCCTTTCATATTTGAGGATAAATACATCACTTATTGCTCTGTCAACACTTTCGAAGGCTCCTTTCCATCATGTTTTGTTAGAGTACTGCTTAGTTTGTGAAAATAGAGTTTAGTTCTTTATATTATACTAGCGTGTTGGCCATTATTTAAAATTTGGCATAAGAGCACCTCAAAAATAATGACATACAATCTATAGTTTACTGTCACAGCTGACAAAACACCAAAAGTCAAGATGGTGAATCCCAGTGACTTTAAATGCTAATAAACTTAGACAAGATCAATATGTGTTAAGAGAATGCAATCTCCAATTACTGTTAGTAAATTTATCTGTTAGAAATTTTATCATTTATTATTGATTAGTTGCTTTAATGCAGTTTCAAACAGATCTTAATATAATTTGTTAAGCTTTGACTTGTTTTCTTTGTCTTATATTTTCATAAAGCTCACTATGACTGCAGGTAAGACAAAACAAAGGTTTTAAATACAAAACGCTGGGGTTTAGGAAATGGTAACGAGTACTTTTCACTATTACTCCATGTTTATTAATTAATTAAGGAAAGTTACCATGCTTAACAAATTTATTAGACAACAGTAACACCAACAGTAACGTTAATTACCACAATAATTTTTACGTTTCTGTAGTGGTAAATGCACTGATATGCACAAGCTTTAATCAAAATGCTAAAATATAATCATGAAATTTCGTATTTACTGTTTTACAAAAAAGCAGAAAAAATAGTAAACCAGAGGCTCAATATTTTTTTAGCTGGATGGCAATGTACAATATATATCTTGATATTTTTTCTTCCCAAAAGCTAAAAACAAAAAGGCACTTCAGAGTCAAAGCTACATGTCCCAACTGTCACACAGACATTTTTATTAACATTCAGCTGTAGATATGCATGAGAAATTGCTCAAAAATTAACTATTGGCATATTTAAATAATAATGCTCCACAAATAAATTAATGCTTTTTTTCCTCTATAAAAAGACTCACAGCTGTGCTATTAAAATGTAAATAGAAAAGATACAGAGCAAAAATAGCAAAAGGCTGACTTATTCTTTAAAAAGCCAGTCTGGTGAAGTCTACTTCACTGGAAAGTGCTTCCTCCTGTGTACTCCTGTACATCCAGCACTGTGACAGACTCCATGAACAAAATTCCATCTGCAGGATTTTAGCTGTCTCAGTAAATCCGAAGACATATCCACTGACATATCACAGCAACCTACAGCAGCATCTGCAAGCAAAAAGACCCACTTCACGTGATTTACGGTGCAACCCAACTTCTGCCGCGTATGAAGGCTGTATGTACACAAAACACGGCAGCAGCGGAGGATTTCAGGTTTCCAAAACTCTCTGACCTCACCGGAAAAAGTCACTATATCGATATAAACGACATGGTCTCATTTTATATTGCATGTGACAATATATAGATATTTTTAAAAATCGATGAATTGCCCAGCCCTACCTCTGGGACATTATGTTTCAGGCCATCCAGGCTGCACCTCAGACTGTCCAGGAGCTCAGTGATGCTCTGGTCCAGATCTGGGAGGAGATCCCCCAGGATGCCATCTGTTGTTTCTGTAGGAGACCCGATGTTGTCGGGCATGCGATCACACATGGAGGCCACACAAACTACAGAGTTCCATTTTTAATTTGCTGCAATAAAATTTCAGCAAAATGTTCCAGCCTGCTGCATCATTTTTTTCACTTTGATTTTCAGGGTGTCTTTGAATTCAGCGTCTGTAGGTTGATAATTTTGATTTCCAGCAAACGATGTGGCGTCCTTTCATTCCTAACACGTTACCCAGTTCATATCCCTGCAGATATCCAGCATCATTTTTTTTCCCATTGAGATCTGCTGTGTTTCCATTCACCATCACGGCAGCTCACGCTCTGTGCAGTATTTACTTTAAAGGGAATAATTGTGCATTTGTATATATTCATTTTGTTTTCTTTGTTCTCTTTAAACGTACTTTAAGAAGTTTGGAGTGCAGTAAAAATCAGATGAGGGCAGCTTGACAGAGGTTTACTTTGATTACACAAACATTATGTAGGAACAAGTAATGCATAATAGTTATTGATTTGTAAATAACTGGACATTAATAACTTGAGCTAATTATATAATATTAAACTGCTGTATATTTCTAACTAACGAGGCATAAACATGACCTCCTTAGTGGAGGAAATTAATCCCTCAGCCGTACTGATACCAAGACATTTAGTGATTGGTGCAGTTTTTCTGTGTTTGTTCAAAACTCGCAAGCTGACTTTAATGCGTCGCGCTGCAGAGGTGGGTGTGGGCAGCAAAGAACACAGTTAAATTTTCTGAAATTGTGAGATAGGACACTGGCAGATTGCACCGGGGAATCCACACAGTATAATATAAATATTGTTCTCCACAAACTGTCAATCATTGGGTAACTTATTAACTGTAATTGGATCCTAGATGTGATCATTTTAGCTTACTGCTAAAGTTGTTCACCAAATATAAGCTGTCCTTCACTTTTAAGACACATTTTCTGCTGCGCTGATTACACAAAATATTAAAGTTTTGAACATCAACAATATCAGAAAGCATGCAGTGTTTTTCTTTGTCTTCTTCTCTGTTTTGACTGTAAACTGTAGATAAATGATACATTAACCTCTGGATGTGAAAAGTTAAATTATTATGGTGTCTTCAATGCCTGCAGTCTGGTCATTTGCGCTGGTTGCAAAAAAGACTTCCTTTTGTACAGAAATTTATAAGTGAACTCAGCAAATATTTTCCTAGTAAAATTATTGTTTTGGTGACTAGTTTCATTTTTTAGTTAATGCAGCCGTCCATTGCATCCATGGATGCTAAGCATGTCCTCAGTTTCTCAGGCAGATCCACCTCTCGCTTTTAACTGGTTAAAAAAAAGAAAGTGGGACGTCACACGGCTATATCCACCTTTTATATACAGTGTATGTTTATAATCTGTCTTTTATTTACGGTCTATTATTGTATTGTCTCTCCACCAGATATGCCACGACTACAACAACGGTGATGGAGAGTTTGGCAAGTGTCAGGATGGTTATGGTTGCAAGAGGCTCCACATCTGCGAGCAGTACGTGAGCCGTGAGTGCAGCTGCTCGAGGAACCACAACTTTAAAGCTCCACAGCCGTTAAAACTTTTGCAAGACAAAAGCATACCTGGCACCCTCTTTCAGTCCTTGAAGCCTGTGTATGCTAATAAAGAGGCTTTGAGGCTGGCTGCAGTCAGCGAGCGGGGTCAACAAAGGCAGAGAGGGAGAGGAAGAGGGAGAGGGGGCAATCAGGGTAACAGAGGTGGTAGGGGTACTAGGGGCAGCAGGGGCATTAGGGGTAATGGAGGAAATCAGATCCGCTACCCACTGGAGTTTGGAGCCAGTTCACTTAGTGACTTCTTCGCTGACATCGATAACTTAAGTTTGTACACCAGCGACGGACTGAATGAAGACGGTGGTCTTCACTACTGGGAGAGTTTTTACGGTGGTAAAAACTCTCCCAGTAGTGACATCTCGGCTGCTACCAGTGACAATGATGCGACCAGTGAGAATGGTGAGACTAGAAAACGGACACGTCGTCCGAAAAAAGTTTCAGCGACTGTCAGTGGGAGAGGCGGCAACAGGGGCAACCATCAGCCGCTCCAAAAAACTCGTTCCTCCAGTGACATCCATGCTGCTGTTGGTGAGGAAGCTGCCAAAGGCAACAGGGGGCAGAACAATAAACAGAGGCCGGTCAGAGGTAAATAACAGCAGCTGCAAACACGTCTGTGCGGAGAAAAACTAAAACTGCTGTCTGAAAGAAGTGTGTGACATGTTGCTTGTTTCTTTCAGACAAAACCGAGATATGCATGTACTTCATTAAAGGACACTGCAAACATGACGGTGAGAAATTCATTGTTATTATTCTGTTTCTAGATTTTAGTGTAGCTGGTTCTTGACTTTAAGCCGCTCTCATTATTCATTTTTCTTAGATCGATGTTATAAAGCTCACGACAAGATGCCGTACAGATGGGAGGTCCAACAGGGAGTCCAGTGGACTGCTTTGCCCGAAAACGAGACAATTGAGAGAGACTACTGTGACCCCAGTAAATCATACAGGTACTTATGTGCTTAAATTCAGTGGGATTGCAGTTCTTCAGAGATTTATTCTTAAACTTCTGGGAAGGGATTTCCTCCCAGATCTGGACCAGGGCATCACTGAGCCTTCTGGGCAGTGTGAGATTCAACCTGGCGCTGTCAGATGGGCTGAAACTTGATGTCCCATCATAGAAGGACAGGCCTTTGCACGGCATGTACCACTGGCAGATAGAAGAAGTGGCTGATATTGAAAAGATCCCACTAATGGCCGTACACAGCTGGACTGAAAGACAGCACAGAGCTCCTAATCATGGCAGCACAGGAACAAGCTCTGAGCACAAGATTGATAGAAGCTGGGGTCCATCACCACAAGCAAGACCCCAGGTGCAGGCTGTGCAGAGGTGCTCGTGAGACAATCCAGCACATAACAGCAGGGTGTTCTCTATCAAGATGAAATTCAGCTACGAACCACGACAGAGCTTCCACCATGTTTTACAGATGGTTGTAAACACTCACTATTGTACCTCTCTCCTGACCTCCTCTGTACCGATGACAATTTGAACCAAAAATGTCACATTTGAATTTATCACTCCATCAGACCTGTTGCTACTGATTTTCAGCCGAGTTCTTGTGTAATTTGGCATACTGTACCTCAGCCCTTTCTCCCTTTCTTAAGAATGGCTTCTTGACTGCCACCCTTCCACTGAGACCATTTCTGATGAGGCTTCAGGAAACAGTAGATGGATCACCTGAAGGGCCAGATAATAATAATAATAATAAGAAGAAGAAGAAGAAGAAGAAGAAGAAGAAGAAGAAGAAACAAAGAGCAAATATGAGCTGAAAGATCATATTTTGTTGCTACAGGAAAGTCCTTTCTTCGAGTGTTGCAGCACACTAAGGTATTGCTATAAAATGTTAATACTTTCTCAATTGCTTGTCTGCAGCAGCACCAGCCCAGCTGTCCACTTTGACACGATGACCTGCGGATCAGACAAAGTACGTCGACTCTCGACAGAAAACTCAATGATTGAGCCGACCTTCATCCACACCACTGAGTGGCTTTGGTACTGGCAGGATGAGTTTGGAGAGTGGAAAATGTATTCATCTGATGTGAGTAACTGCAGAGCCTCCCCAGAAATTTTGGCAGATTGATGACATATTAAGACACAACACCGTACTGCAGTCATGAATGAGAAAATCCTAGCTACAGTGGCCCCTGAAGGCCACCAGTCATCAATAGCGAGTACAGGCTGTCAGTTCTGTTTACCTGTATTTGCTCTGGAGGAGACTGTAAAACTTTGTCAAAGGAGTCTGATACAAGTTGAAGAGTAAGTGAAACTTACTTTTGTCCAATGACAGCGATACTCAGGTGAGTTGCTGAGGATCTCCTGAACTTTTCTGTCTGTAAGCGCTGCTGTTTTTGCTGCTGTCAGCCTCTGTTAGCTGCTGTCAGCCCACATTAGGGAAACTTTCTTTGAAGTTGCTCTAACATTGTTGGACTCAGACACTTACAGTAGCAAATAAACTCTCATATGATGTGAGAATGTAATCAAACTGTTTATTAGAGGGAAAGTTTGATTTTTATGATTCTTATGATTATGGCAGCAAGTAGAGTAGCTTTTGAAGAGACACAAATATAATAACTCAAAACTTCCCACTCATGCTTACCACACCAAACCAGTTCTGAGCTAGCTATTATTTATGTTTATATAACTCTGCCTTTAGTTCTGCCTTCTTTATATCCTGTTTATTTGTTTATCGTTCATATTTTGTCCTATTTCTATTCTGTTTTTTTGCGCTGCTAAACTTGCAGCTCATCATTAAAGTTTTAATCTTATCTTTTATGGCTGTAAATCAGGGCTGCCACAGAGTCTGCACATACAGCTCAGGCATCTCTGAGGAGAGATTAACAGCTGTGGTAACTGTAGCCTGATTTCACAACTTTGGATGGAACGTGCTTGTACTGGAGGGCTCATTCTGATTCTGATCTTTATAAAGTTTCAGCCTCTACTGGTCATTGTTTATATGCTAATCCAGGTTTGTTTAAAGGTTAAACACATGATTATTTTTCTTGCTTTGCAGACTGGTGGACCTGAAGCAGCAGACATCAACAGCACAAAGCTGGAGGAGAAGTTCCTGACCAACAATAAAGATGTGGTGGAGTTCACTGCTGGTTCACAGTCGTATTCACTCAGTTTCCAGGGTAAACAAAGAACATGGAAACGGTCTCTGTTTGCTGACATGTGCATTTAACAATGCAGAATTGGATTTATAATTACTCTGCAAGTTTACACTTTTTCCCCCTCAGACATGATTCAGACAAACAACTGTTATGGCACTAAAAAGCTCGTGTGCAGACGGCCACGGTTCGTCTCTGCTGCAGATGTTCTTACAAAGAAAGTCAGGTATGTCGTCCTAAAAACGGCCTCACCAGAACATTTTCAGACCATTTCATTTTTTTCTAAAATGATAAGATCCTTTCACTCTGTTGCTGTCTTTAGTCTGATAGTTACTCCACTCTAATTCCAACTGGAGAGAGGATTTGATTTCCACAAACCAATGTGTAGGGACCAGCATATCGGCTTGAATCGAACATTATTTCTGTTTAACACTGATGGGTAACCATGCATATCTACTGGTGTTTCCTTGGACTTAAGAGTGGAGCAAAGCTCAGTGAACACAAACAAACAAAATACAATGCGGCCCATATCATTATGCTGCCACCACCGTGCTTCACTGTACGGATGGGTTTAGCTAAGTTATGACTGGTGTCACCTGTTCACTGGAAACATTGCTTGGAGTTTTGCCCGTATAGTTTGTGACCCATCATATGATGGTGTGAGAGCTGTTTAAGTACAGTTTGCTTCAAGCAGGATGTCAGGTACCTTTAACTCACAGTGGCTTCTTTCAAGCTGCTCTCTACCTTAAGCGACTTAAAACTAGTTTAAGACGCATCTCAAGGATTAGTAAAGCAAATAAGACACATGTGACACAGTTTGGCGTCTCAACAGTGGCTCATGATTTAGTTTATTTTTTATTTAAAATTATTTTTCAAGAAATTAAAAAAAAATAAGACATGTTGTGATTGTGGCTTATTTTGTTCACTTAAAATGGAAAAAAGCATCTCCACACTGAAGTGGCTGTAATCGCATTTATCTTTAAAAAAAAACCTCTGACCCTTTCTCTCTGCAGAAGGCCTCTGATTCACACCTCTGCTCCAATACCAGACAACTGGGACAAGACACAGATCCCTCAAACAGGATGCTCGGTATTGTGAAAGCCATAAAATATGATTATTATGATGGCAGAGATGCTAAGATTTTCACTGGAAGTGGAAATGGGGTAGAAATTATTTTATTTGGGCAGCTTAAGCTGGTATCAAAGTTATAGAAATAAAATTTTCTGCTTCTTCCACTATGTTAGTTGTTAAATTAACCAAATTAATCAAATTGTTACATAATTTGAAAAAGGGGAAAACAAGTAAGAGCAGTCGCTTCACCTCCAAGCTGGTCAGTTTGATGCAAGAATGAAGTTTCTGTTTCAAACAGTGTTGGAGGACACAGAAAAGAATTCAGCCAACAGCAACAAATGAGATGTGCTGCTTTGCAACAATCTCACCAATTAAAAAAATACTTTAGAATCTTTAGGTGGCACAAATCCCCTGGAAGTACAAGTAGTACAACACATAATTACAGGTCAATGTGGATCTTAATGGGGTGCACATGAGCCTCAGTGACTTAATTCACCAAATCAATCAACTGGCTCGGTAAGAAATAGGAATAAGAAATGCTAAAATTATGACAAATATAACCAGAGTAAACCCACACAGAAAGGGCCCGGCCAAGATGGATTTGAACCCAGGCTTGCTTGCTGTGAGGCCACCATGCTACCTCAGGTCAGGATGGTGACCGGTACAGAGTGCACCCTGCCTCTTGCCCTGTGACAGCTGGGATAGGCTCCATGATTCAAAACATGTAATGACTTCAGTACTTCAGTTGTCTCAGTCAGGCTCATATAGCATTCATCCATCCATCCATCCATTTTCTTCTACTTATTCTGTTCAGGGTTGGGGGTGGTGGTGGCTGGAGCCTATCCCAGCTGACATAGGGCAAGGGGCAGGGTGCACTCTGTACAGGTTGCCAGCCTGTCACAGGGCTAACACTGAGACAGACATCCATTCACACCTATGTGCAATTTAGATGACCAATTAACCTAACCCCAGTAACTGCATGTCTTTGGGACTGTGGGACTTTTGGAGCTAAGGAAACTGGAGTACCTGGAGGAAATGTAAGACCTTGTTCAAGATGAAACTACACCCAGACCTTCTAGATATCATTCTAGCTGCGAGGGAGCAGTGCTAACCACCATGCTGCTCATTATTGTTTAACAGTTTTCTTTTCATCTGGTCATGCACTAAAAACAGTTCTATTCATTTAAATATTTACAATAGCAGCAAGCAGCTGTAATCAATCAACACCTAGCCGGGAGCTGCTGAACATCACAAACTATTCAACAAATGAGCCAGATTCCTTCAGCAGTTGGTAGAGACTGAAAGAGGCGTGTTGTTTCACAACAGTCACCTTGAGGCACTTTATATTGTAAGGTACAAAAATACAGAGACCAACAACCTAATGTCCCCCTATGAGCAAGTACTTGGTGACAGTGGGAAGGAAAAACTCCCTTTTAACAGGAAGAAACCTCCAGCAGAACCAGGCTCAGGGAGGGGCAGCCATCCTGTAATCAGTTGGGAGTGAGGTGAAAAGAGGAGAGCAAAGCAATTGTTTTTTTCATTGTAATTGTGACTGAAAATGCTGAATGTTCCTGTGTTTTCTTACAGCGAGTCTCTCTCCAGCGCAGCTCAACAGAGTTTAAGGAGGTTGAAGCTCTTTTCTGTAAAACCATGAGAGGCTTTGATATTATCGGCATTGAGAGGATTCAGAGCAAAGCTCTTTGGGAGGCCTTTCAGTTGTAGGTCTTTCATTTAATTAAAAGTGATAAATGTCAAGTGCGATTATGTAACCTTTTATAACCAGAAACATTAAAGGTGAAATTTTAGAGTTTTGCCTTCACAGCAAGGATCCTTGTTATTGATGATGGCAAATGTTTTTGCTGTGCAACTAACATGACTAAGGTTTTCATTATAGACTATATATAGTATTAGCAGTGGGTGAGCTGAAATGTTTTGGTCTATGTCATTCTTTTAACCCTGTGAAGTCTCAGTCATGACTCTAATTCAGTCAACCTACAGGGGGCTGAATTCAAAGACACCGCAAAAATCAAAGTGAAAAAATGATGCGTCCATCTGCCAATTTTTCCCTGCAGCAACTCAAAATGGTTCTCAGTTGTTTGTATTGCCCCCACATGCGTGTATGCATGCCTGACAATGTAAGTGCACGCTCCTAATGAGATGATGGATCTGGACCAGGGCATCACTGAGCTCCTGGACAGTCTGAGGTGCAACTTAGCGGCATCGGATGGACCAAAACATAATGT
>VUQJ01036753.1:12736-32627 GCA_015108635.1 Andinoacara biseriatus
TCTTTTTTTTTTTCTTCACTCCCTCATTACTTTCTCTCGCCTCTCTTGCGGTGTCGTCTTTTATTTCAGCCCTGCGGCGAACTGGTGAGTCGTCACTGTCCTCAAATGGATAATTAGAATTACTGAGGCACTGTATAGTTGTGGAAGTATTTCGTATTAATATACCGCCAAACTGACTCTGTAACATGCACGCAAATATTCACACAAACACTGTGCAGAATGTTTCTGTCTACCTCTCACCAATTTGACTTTCCTCCTTTTTTTTTTTTCACAGCAGGCTATTCTTTCTCCTATGTAGACTTTACCTCTCTTTTGCACTCATTTCTCCATCACTTGAATTGCTTTCTCATATTTTCTTCTCAGTCTTCCCTCACTTGTTTTCTTCTCCACTGAGAATAAACCACTTCTCTGGCATGCATGAGACACAATCTTGACACACACTCTTGAATACACACACGTGCTGTCAGCTTTAACCAGTTGTCTTTTCTCTGCATACTCGCTCTCTGTCTGTCTCATCCTACCAGAGTCATCCCCCAGAGTTCTGCTATCTTCTGAGAATGCTCATCTATAAAAGGCACACAGCGCTGTAGATACACTTGTGCAGGAACACAAATGCTCTTTGTTGATAGATTGCCTACCTCCATTTTCTAACCTTCATCTTCCCCTCATTGCCTGTTCTCCTCCATCTCCCCTTCCTACCATGCTGTCTAAGTTAAAATAATGCAATATATCCATGTTTTGTAGCTTTGTAGATACGCCACAACCCAAGAGAAGGCCATCTTTCACCACTAGGAACTGGCAGTGCCTCAACAATATATATATATATATATATATTTTTTATATATATATAAAATGGTGTGATTTTTTTTTTTTCATGAGTTCATGAGGCCTCTTAGTTCCAGTGAAGGGAACTCTTAATGCTTCAGCATACCAAGACATTATGGACAATTTTGTGCTCTCAACAGTTTGGAGATGGACCCTCCTGTTCCAGCATGACTGCGCAGCAATGCACAATACAACGACCATAAAGACACAAAAAAAATAAATAAATGACTGGACTTGAAAGAAGAACTTGGATAACTAACTTCCATCATCATTCACATTCTCATGATTTGAGGCACTGTCGTCCTCAAATCAGACCACTCTCATCAGGATGGAAAATGTTACAAAATTGGATAAAAGTGATTATTCTTATCAATTTTTTTAGTGAAGTACTGATTCTTCCCTCTAAAGGGGAACTCATGCCAACAAAAATGACTACCATGGGAAAAGAAACTCATCAAGTAAGCCATTCTTTGTAACTGAAGCAACTGATATCTGTCTCCCAGCAATAAACCCTCTTATTCTTTTTTTCCCCTCCTGTCAACATGGTATAAAATCAGAATCAGCTGGACCTGCTCAGCAATTCCACAGCAATTAATCATCCTGACTACTTTAATTTAATGAAAACCAGCAAAGTGCTTTTTGTTTTTTTAGTAAAATCTTCCCCCAGACAAGAATAAAGATTAAAATCTCACTGCCCCCACCCCATTGTTCTACTGCAGCGTAGAAAGAAAGAAAGAAAGAAAGAAAGAAAGAAAGAAAGAAAGAAACCTGTGTTAGCATTTGTCCAGGAAAGATTTGAGGCTTTTTAAAACATAATTCCTAAGAGTTTTATTTGTTGCGTTAGTTGGTTTTGGAAGCATTTTATAGAAACAAGAGATATTTAAAAAGTTTCAAATGTCCATATGCATTATTAATGGGGGTCAGTATTGCAGAGAATATTATTTATTCCATGGAGTAGTATCTGAGCATCAGAACAAACATTTTCAGAATAGAGCCACAAAGATTTATGATTAAGTCTCAGATTTACTGCAGTACCCGTGTTTCTTCCTGTCACGTGGGAACATGTGCATGTCACTATGACCGAGGCTGGAATCCAAACCAATCAAACTCCCCAACTCTTCAGTGTATTGCAGCCTTCATAAATCCCTGATATACCCCAGGATTATAAGGACGTGTCAAAACACTGAGATGCTGAGTGACAATGGCATCAATTTTCTATTGTAAAAAATCTTGCTTTTCTTCAAGTGGCTGTCTCTCGGTCCCTGTGCACTCAGCCCTGTGGCATACCACTAGCTTAACTCTGATTCAAGAAGGAATGCCAGAGAGATGATAATCAACATCTCAGAGGCCAACAGGAAATTGGCATGATAGGAATTTTGTACTCAAGGGTTTGCTAATGGCACCAGTCACATATCTGTGCATAGACCAGATAGAGAGATTAGCAGTGCCATGAGTGCCACCAGGATTCATTTGGCTAAGTCTGATAGCATTTGACATTAGAACAGGTTCTAAGATAAAAGTTGTGTGGACTGTAATGCTAGATGTCCCTATGCATAAAGTATTTCTAACACTAGAAAGAGATAACAACCACAGTCGCCTCAGTTGATATTGTTAGACAAAGCTACTACAGAAAGACAGAAAAAGCAACAATTTAATGATCACCTATGACTAGCTAGCAACTTAGTGACACTGGGGAGAAAAGATCTCTTTTAAAAGGAAGAAATCAAGGACGGCCATCTGCAGTGACCAGCTGGGGTAATGTAAGAGGGAAGAGAAAACTTTAAATAAGAACATAGGGAGACAATGAACAGCTATAAATACAAAGCAAAAACTAGGGAGAGAGAATTAAATGCATTACTGGCATATAATTGTACTGGGGTTGACAGGGAGGGCAGTAGATTAGGAAAGGTCCTCAGTGCATCATTCCCTGCAGCAGCGTAACTAAGGAATAGTTCAGGACCACCTGATCCAGCACTAATAAGAATATTAACAAGCTAAAATTAAGCCTTATCCAAAAGGAACATTTTAAGGTAGAGAAGGTGCTGACCTCCGAAACCCAAACTAGGAACTGGTTTAAAGGGAGGGAAGTCTGGCTGGTGAAAGCTGTACCTCTCATCCTGCACCTCAAAACTCTGATAGTTCTCTGTTGAGACAATACTGCATAATGAAGGCTGCCATTTTAAATACCTCACTAAAAGGGTGCAGAGCATTTTGTGATTAGATGGCCAGCAAAACTCTTGCCCAAAGGCTTAAAATGGCAATTAGCTGCTTCCAGATACTCGTTTGAGACTTTGATTGTCTTAAAAATCAGAAGTAAATACAAAATCCAGTTTTTAAATGATGATTTCATTTCTTAAGGGAAAAAAGCTAGCCAAACCTACCTGAATCTATTTGAAAAAGTAATAACACCCTAACCCTAATAACTGGTTGTGCCACCCTTGACACCAAGAGCTGCAATCAGGCATTTGCAATAACTGGCAATGAGTCTTTCACGTGGCTGTGGAGGACTTTTGGACCACTCTTCTTTGCAGAATTGTTTTAACCCTGTAAAGCCTGAACCATGAAATAATTAATGAGCTTCCTCCAGAGGGTGGCTGGCCTCTCTCTTAGAGTGAGGAGTGCAGTCATTCAGGAGGGGTTCAGAGTAGAGCCACTGCTTATAGTATGAATTATATGAATTACCAGGTCTGGTCTTCTCTGCTTAGTCTGCTTACCCCGTGATCTGACCCCGGAAAAGTGGAAGATGGATGGATGGATGGAATTCAAATTTTTGGAAATGTCTTAGAAATGTCTTGTGCAATTTATTTATGTTTTTCAGTGAAAAACAAAACAAACTGCTGATGTAGAAGTCTCAAAAACGGACAAAAACACACATAAAATATGATACACTCACTATTAAAGGATTAATTCAGCCACATCAGAGGGTTTTTGAGCATGAACGGCCTATTTAAAGTCATGGCACAGTTCCCTTTGTTTCTCTTATTTTTTGCTTTTTCTTATTTATTTCCTTTTTTTCTTCTTCTCTCCCCTATTGCCTGTCATTCCTGGCATGAATACCTAAATAAAAATATAAATAAATATATAAATTTACAAGAATAGCCCACTAGACACTTATAGAGCTGTTCTTGTAAAAGCAAATATGTTTGGTGCATCAGTCCATTCGGATCACCATTCCGATTGCAGAGAGCTGCTGGACATGACAGGTTTAAAAAAAAAAAAGAAAAAAAAAGGAGTCATGGCACAGCATCTCAATCTGATCTAAGTCCTGACTTTCACTAAGGCCAATACAAAAAAAGTGTGTTTGAACTTAAGGACACAAACTGATGGCCGGACATTCTCCTTCAGGATTTTCTGGTAGAGAGCAGAATTCCTGGTTCCATCAGTTACTTCAAGTCATTCAGGTCCTGAAGCTGCAAAGCAGCCCCCGACCATCACACTGTTGGTATGATGTTCTCTTTATGAAATGCTCTAACAGTAGTTCTTTTGTGACCTCCTGGATGCCCTCTTGGAGCAGTTTTGGTCGGCCAGCCACTCCTGGGAAGGTTTCAAGTTTTCTCCATGTGTGGATAATGGCTCTCACTGTGGTTAACTGGAGTCCCAAAGCCTTGGAAATGGGCTTGTAACCCTTTTCAGACTGATAGGTGTTTCTTTTAACCTGCTTCTATTGATTCATTTATTGATTGAGTCGTCAGGTCTAGCAGTAATGAGCCCTGGGTGTGGCTACAGAAATTGAACTCAGTTTTTAAAAAAAATGTGGTAATAGTTCATTTATGATTTAACAGGAAGGGGCAGTTACTTTTCCACACAGGGACAGGTACAGTAAGTTTGGATAGCTTTTTTCCCCTTAATAAATGAAATTGCTATTTGAAAACTTGATTTTGCATTTACCTTGGTTATCTTTGGCTAATAATTGATCTGAAACATCTAAGTGTGACAACTATGCAAAAAAACAACAAATTCAAGAAGGGGTCAAATAGTTTTTCGTGGCATGCTATATGTAACCCAATGACAATGTTAGCTTATGCATTTCAAATTGCTGTAAACCCCATCAGCCCACATGAGTCCTGACAGTCAAATAAATCATCTGTTTCAGAGTTGTACTTTTGATTTTAAACTGTGATTGAGTATATGAGTGGAATCTTTGAATAGCACAGAGATCTCCATCAGCATGCATACTGCCTATTTATAATTCCTTACACTGAAAATAGATTCTAATAACCTCAACATCGCAAGCAATCCATTCACAATCACTCGGGCCATGTCCAGCAGCACAGCATATTTATGTGCTATGAAGAAACATATTTATTGCCTTTTCCCATGAAATGAACTCTTTTCCATCTTTATGTCTCACTCAGCTCTCATTTATAATATAGTAAGAAGTACAACAAAACCTCGGATAAAGAACAACCTTGCACAACACAAACATGAACAGAAACAGGAACTGCATTTGTATTAGCATGAACTTGGACTTGAAACTGAAGAATACTGATGATTTGCTTCCAAATATATTTGGACTGTTCATCTGGAATATTTAGTTTACTCTGTCTTCAAAGATTAATGTGCTGAAGTAAGTGTGCAGTGAGCCACTGCTAACAGCACTGCCACAGGGAACTAAAATCAAGCATAGCAGCGTGTTGCATTATAATTTGTAATTCATAAAAAAAAAATAGTTTTGTTCATTAAAAAATAATAAAAAAAAACATTTCAGAATTCATCAGAGTCATACCCCACCTTGTGATTTGCCTGCTCAGGGTTAGAGGGCTGCAGAGCATGCGAATAAAAGATATTTGTTATTCCCATGCTCTTCAAAGAGCATCAAGATGAGGAAAAATAACCCCAGTGTGCAGTTGGTTTAGTCATACATCTGCACAGCTGCCCACCCACCAACACACACGCACATATGTGAAAGAAAGGGTTGTGTGTGTGTGTGTGTGTGTGTCTTTTTAACATTTTTACTTTTAAGTAGTCATTTTCAAAGTATTTTATTTGCTCTGTGCAACTTCAGCTGGGAAAAAAAAAAAAAATCTTCCCTGAAACTAAAAGACACAGTAATTTTCATCAGCCACTCAGACAGCAATAACCGTAATACCCGGAGAAGGCAGATGAGAGTGCAAAGCTAAACCATTTTACTGGAATACCTTTCTCCAAGCAGCTCTCTGTGTGTATTCCTGGCCACTGGCAGGCATAATAAAACAACACACATAGCTCTAGGAGCTAATTATGCCAGTGCTGTTAATCTGTCTGGCTGCCTGTCAGTGTTGGATTGTCTTGTTTGTTTGGACTTGCACTGTTTGCCCTTTGGCTTTGGTCTTGGCATTGATCTGAGTCATAAAAGCGGGGAGAAATAAAAAGGGAGAGAGCTCATACAGGAACCAAAACAAAAATAAGCTTGCTTGGTGTACACGGCTCATTACAGTTCAACAGGAGATAAATTCCAAAACACAATCTGAAAATACAAGAATATCAGGAATGTCAATATATTAAAGTTTCAGGGTGTAATTTAAGGCAAAATTCTAAGCTGTTCCATTTGGCACCAGTCTTAGCAACATTTCTCTGCAGTTATTTGGGTTCATTTCAATCCAAGCCCTTAAAATATCTGAATGAATGGTGAAGACTTTCATGTGTAAAAAAAATCAGATACGTACTATAAGCAAATACAAATAATTATACTTTGCTGCATCTTTACTATGGCAACGAGTAGGCATACATGTACTTGCCATCACAGTTAAAGTGGTCTTGGCCTTCGACTGTGCACGCGCATCAGTGTAACAGTGTGACTGGTTTATACATTGCAAGGTTTCAACTAAGACTGACTTTAAAGAAGTTCAATAACAGCTGGTATTGTCTTCCATTACTGGTGTCCAAAGTATAAATCCCTGATTACAGGAAGTGGTGGAAGGAAAGCTCTGGATCTTTATCAGTGTGACTGGGACTAAATCATGGATGTTGTGACAGGAATGAATGGTTCCATCTACCTGATGTGGGCGCCAGCTTTAGCCACTCAAAGGAACACCGTTTTTTTTTTATACAGCCACAGAACAAAAAAATAATTTGAACATGGTGATTTTGAGACTGCAGCAAGCTTGCAGCAGAAATAATATGTTAATAAGATACATACATATAATAGCTTGTGGAAATTCATTTAAGTTAAATTTAGGCTAAATGGAACAAGTAGGAACAAGCTCATCTTTAGGA
Source organism: Andinoacara biseriatus (assembly GCA_015108635.1). NCBI lineage: Eukaryota > Metazoa > Chordata > Actinopteri > Cichliformes > Cichlidae > Andinoacara > Andinoacara biseriatus. The sequence goes on from VUQJ01036753.1 coordinate 19,757, forward strand.
GACTAGATTAACTTGTCTAGTTAGTCTTTCACTCTCTTCAGCTCTCCTCCCCACCGCCCTGCCAAGGATGTCCGATTAGGAACACTTTAACATTGCAAAAAACTCTTTGCAGCAGCCAGTGTGATACTTAGTGTACACATATACTCGCATATGATGTGTATACACGTTTGTGTCCACATGCACTTAAAACTGTACATTTGTTTGTTCAACACTGCACACATTCCACAGTCATAACCACACGAAACACTCACTCATCTTAACCTTGGTAGATTTTAAACAGTAGAGCCATCAGCATATGTGCATACATTGTAATAACTATAATTGTGTAAAAGCAGGGAGGAAAATCCATTTTCTCCACATGACCAATTCTTTTTCTTTTTTTTTTCTTTTCCATTATAGATTATATCTTCAAGCTGCTGCACTACCGCAGCAGCCAGGAGCTGTAATTTAGACACAGCCAGGCTCTCTCACACACACAGACATACACACACACACACACACTGCCTTTGCAATTCTTTCTTCAAACTGATTAGTTTCTGTGAAATATTTGCATCTCTCTCTACTTTGTGTGCGACATTGATCTACGGAGTGAACTGAGCAGCACTTTAATGGCTTTCTTCCACACAGCTAACTTTCGTTGCAGAGGGATCAATAAACTCTTCATAGAGAGGCCTTGCTCTTGAAGACACTAGACAACTCATTAGAGACAAGGTCCTGAACAGGTTACTGTGGTAGTGGATCTGTGGGCTGGTTTTGATAATATTCACTGACTGATCAATGAAGGCTGAATTATATATTACATCACCAAGATGCATGTACACAGGAAGTAAGCTATGTAACAATTGCATTCTCTTTTTTTTAAGATCATCTATCCATCCATAGGCGTTGAGATAGGGCGAGAGGCAGGGTGCACCCTGAGATAGGGCGAGAGGCAGGGTGCACCCTGAGATAGGGCGAGAGGCAGGGTGCACCCTGTACAGGTCAGCAGCCTGTCGCAGGGCCAACACAGAGAGACAGACAACCATCCAGACTCACACTGGTGCTCTCATTCACACCTATGGCAGTTTAGAGTAGCCAATTAACCTAACCCCATTAAGTGCATGCCTTTGGACTGTGGGAGAAAACCGGAGTGCTCGGAGAAAACTCACGCAGACACGGGGAGAACATGCAAACTCCACTCACAGGGAGAGAGAGGCCTCTTAATATAAAGTTTGTGGTTTTCCGGGGGTGTCAAACACATGTCCCACAGCCTGGAATCATCTGGCCAAAGTGTTTAACATGGATGTTTTAGGAGTGTTCTCATTGTATTTTTCAATTCTGCTGCAAATCATTATTGTGCCGTGAGCGGGATTGTGGGAACTGTTAAATGTATCTGAGTCGGAGACATGAATCATTGTTAAGTATAAGCCTTCTCACTGGCCGCTCACATGAAGATACTCATGGCGTATCATAACACACCAAGGGTGGATGCGACAAGGACCTCTGTCTGCATCTTTATTTTATGACCATCCCACTTCTTTGTAGTAGTAGACTCACTGAATGTGTAAAAACTGAGCAACATGCAACCCATAAGATTTTTAAGTTTATAAAGTCACTATAATTTCTTAGAGGTGTGCACATTAAACATCACGGACATGACTTTCTTAGTGCTGCCTAAATTCCTCGGTGGTTTGTTCTTCTCTGTGATTAGAAAACTCATTACGCAAACAACCAAAGATTGTTGTACCACAATTAGTTAAAGTCCTCAAGGGTCATTTTCTTAGCACAAGTTCTTTACTGTTGTACACTGAGCTCCCTCAGTGCCTCAAGAGTTTGCCGACGCCCACCCAACTAGACATATATAGCTTTACATTATGTAATTAATTACAGTAATACTGCTGTACTGGTTGATTTCATGTTTAATGTTTCATTAAAATTCTTAATGATTTACAGTAAGTATTTGAATGAAACTGCCGTCCGTGCTTTTTCATGCTGAAAAGCACCACAGAGAGCTTTTTGTGAGGAAAAGTCAAATTTCCCTGAAAGAAGTAAATGCAAGAGTGATGCAATCCTGTGATATCTAACTGAAAAATACAAACAAACTGTTCTGCCTTTCAGCCATATTGCGGCCCTGGGATGCCTTTGGATGTTTAGCAGATGCACGAAATCCATCAGCGAATGAATGTGCTGTTTAGTATTCAACACTTCAGATGCTTCCTCTACTGTCCTATGTTTTTTTTCTTCTGCTTTTTTTTTCTTTTGCATTCTGATGTACAGTATAAAAGCTAATTGTCTAAAGAATTAGTTTGTTCCTGGTGCATTAATGCCACTTAGCTACTGAATGCTGCAGGCTTTATTGCTTTAACTGCTTCCTTCAGCATGAGGTTAATCGTTAATACACTTGTTAATGGTTAATTCTAGCAGATTAGGGTACGTTAGCTTTCTACAGTGACTACAGTGTATAGTTTGTAAAATGTTGTTGGATTAGGCTACCACATAATTGCATTTCAAAAGTAATTTAACTATAATTTAACTGCTGATTTCCAAACACACAGGACACTTATTGCAGTCATGAACACCTCTGCAGCTTCCACCACTCCTGCTGTGTCTGGATTGCTTCCCTGAAGTCCCCTTCTTTATACTGTGGACCTCAAACTTGCAGGAGAGCAAAAACTTCATCACCCAAATTAGCTTTGCTTTAGAAAGTTGATATAGCATAAGAGCATGTGCAAGTGGTCAGAAAGACATCCTTAGCGAGCAGTCTAAGAATAGCAGGAGTGCTGGAAGCGGTGCAGAGGTGCACAAGGAGATGACACTGAAAAATCAGTCATGTTTTGTTATGGTTTCCTTTCACAATAGAATAGATGATAAGGAACAGCTTGGAACCTTTAGATTTTGAGAAGTTGTACCAGCATTTTTATTACCAGTCATGTAGCATATAAAAAGGCCAAATATGAAATATGCAGAAACATGCATCACTACATACAGAGATGGAGATCTGCAAGAATGTGAAAACAAACAGAAAAATGTGACGTGTAAAGAAAGAAAAAAAGCAGTATTTTTTCCACATCAGAAAATAACATGAGTCTGTTCTTCTGTCCCCTGGGATGCTCCAAACAGCAGTGGTTGATTTGATAATGGGATCCTAGTGTTGCAGGCGGTGGTATATGTACTGCTTCACAACCAGGAGTAACAGTTAGAAATGAGGAGGGGCTGCTTCTTCATTTGGAAATTCATAATTTTGATCCAAATCCAAACATGATCGTGAGACCAAGTTGTAGGTAACAGCTCAGCCTGCCTTTTACCCGTGCCTGAATAATGCAATAACACTTCAGCATAACACATTGTTAGAGACTGAAGCATGTACTGCACAAACACACACACACGAATGATAACTCTGACCACAGCTAACTTCAGTTTAATGCATTTTCCCTCCCTTTATGCGCGACATCAACACACGAAAAAAGGCATCAACACTGAAATCCCATTTTTTTAATCAGTTATTCTCACACACATAAATATACAGAGACCGTCTTCCAGCTTGAAAAGTGCTAAATTTCTGGCTAAGGTGAGAAATGAATGTTCATTATTCATGAGGAGAATCCTCCATTAACACACAAACAAGTAAGCACAGGCAATTTATAACAAGAAGTCCATTAATAAATGATGCACAATTTTATTACCTATTCATCCATCACTATTCTGCCGCTGTGGATACTCAGCAGTTAACACTCCCATTGGTGGCCCAGCCAACACCCAATAATCAGCACATATACTGCCATCCTCACATACAATGCCACCTGCTCTCTCATGAGAGAGGACATTTCACCCAATTGGAATTAGCTTTTTTTGTTTTGTTTTTTTCTGCTGTTACTATAGCACTAGGGACATTATTACTCTGCTTTAACTCCTGGCTAAGAATAATTCTAAAATTTTACAGCCCCAATTCCCAAAATGTTGGAACGCTGTGTAGAGCATAAATAATGGGAGAGGAATGTTACCTTAATGTTAAATATTATAATGTTAAATATAATAATGTTCGTCTCTCTTCCACAGCTTGGCTTTTGCGAGCTTAACATTAAGGTTAACATTCCTCTCCCAAACGTCCAGAAGCTGGACTTCTCAGTTCCCAGACATTTACAGACTGTTTTTGACAGAAGAGGGGATGCTGCACTGTGATGATGCTGCCATTGAATTCAAAGTGCACTAATATTTTTCTCAATATGGTACATTTTCTCAGTTCAAGCATTTGATATGTTTTCTGTGTTCGGTTGTGTCTTCATTTACACTCTACAGAGTGTCCCAACTTTTTGGACCGTGTAATTTGTAAATATGACTCTACAATTCACCTAAGTCTTGTTACCTGCAGCAATTGTAAATGTCAGTTTGTAACTTTATGCTTAGATGTTTAGAAGTGTGCCAAGAATTTATTTAAAAAATACAAAATGACTCTGCTTTCTGTAATAAAGTCCTCTGGACAGATGGAGATGGAAGTGAAGCAGCTTTGCCTGCTTTTTAATGCTGGATAGAGACTACGGATGGGATTACTTTGTGCTAGATTTATTTATTTATTAAATTTATTTATTTTTGGTGCAAACAGGTGACTGCTAATGGCAGTGGGTCTGGCTACACACAGGAACAAACAAAGCAACAAATTAATGCCAAGCCAAAACTACCAACTTACATTTCTTGGACAGCCTCAGATATTGGGTCATTAACATCCTCTTGGTAAAATATTGCGTAACATCTTCATGGTATTGACACAAGAATATCTCAATGCGGTTTCACATCACCTTCCTCCATACAGCTCCAGCTTGGTGCAGACCAAACATGACCCCAACATAAAACCAACGTACGAACCACAGACCTAGATCCTGTTCTACACGATGCTGCCACCTTGTGACAGAAGTGTGTAACATTAGGTGAGCCTCTGCCGGCACATTTGCGATGTACCCTACAACAACAAATTAACAACATCACATTTAAGAGAAACTTGCACAGAACATGTTTGCTGGCAGCCCAACATCCCAGGAGAAAAACGTCTTTAGCCCAGATGGAAAACGCCATTATGAAGTTAAGTTACAGGTTTCAACCACCCAGCTACATTTTTTTGCCATTCCCAGATGCTGTGATAGTTATAAATCCCAGCAGATGGTAATCATGATGCGCGACACAGCTGACATTTATAATGCTGGGTGACATATTTTCTCAATTGGTCACGTTCTTATTGTAGGCTTTTAATTATCCGAAGAAGCAGGCACACTGTTCCGTGACTAGTTTTTTCCTGACAGGAAAAACCATCTTGACTTTGAAATATAAAAACCCTTCAGCTATAGAGTCACAAACCTGCCTCTGTGGTCAACACTGATATATGCCTTTATTAAATGAGGTTAGAGCTTGACTGGCCTTTAGCCTTTAAATAAGTGCAGCGGGCTCATTGCACTGCACTCATGCTGTGGTGTGGGTTGTTCCTCTTTTTATAAGGTTATCACTGCAGAGCATCACATACTGCTCTTCTAATATTTTAAATGTGACGGTTGCACAGAGGAGGGGAGGAGAGTTAGAAAAAGAAGATTATTTTGACTGTTGATGCAGACTGCTGCTAAACAGCTAATGCAAGAATCAAAAAAATATATGTTATTTCATAGTAGGTGGTTTACAGCTGCATAAAAAAAAGGCCAGTTTGAACATTACTCTGTAACGTAGCGGTGAGCTTGCTGCATTTTAAAATGATAGCAGGAATCCACTTTGATTTGCCTTTTGTTGTTTGGATCACATATAGATTGGGTAATAGAGCATGAATAATAATAATTCATGCTTTCAGACCATCAGTGCTATAAAGGTAAGATCAGCTCTCAGCTTACACTAACTATACATTGAGAACCTAGAAAACATGGTCGAAACCCTGGCATCATCTCCAGTCAGATCAGATTATTAGAATGAAGGAATTTCATTACTGTGCCCTTAGCAAACAATCAAAACACCAACAACAGCACTTTGAAATCATTCTCTTCTCATATTTTCTATCAAAATTGTGTTGTGTCTCTTTTTTCTGATAAAAAGGAGACAGCAGAAGACAATTCTTGAACACAGACTTTCTGTTACTAGAAAGATTAACAAGATGACGTTCCAAAAGTATCTCAAATCAGCTCTGAGTTAACATCCGCAACGTCAACTTTCATTGGAGCGCTATTTTTATTTTTATACATCCCTGCGTTAGAACACAGACACTATTTTAATTCATTCACTGCAGAGGCATTATTTTAATCCCTTAAAAAGATAAGAGGTCAGGTCAAGACAAATTTGAACTGAGTCACGTTGCTTTTTTATAAAGACGACTTTCAGGAAGAAACCGACAGACTGACGCTGACAGTCTCTGTCAGTATCTGTTTGGCACTTTTGGAAAGTTACTGGTCAAAAAGCGAGAAGTGAGTGATAGCAGCGGCTGTTTACAAAATCAGTCGGCAATATGAAGAAGAAGGAAATGTTTTTATTACTTATAGAACACAATAAAACCTGTAAAGTGACACGAAAACATGTGCCAGTGTCTGCTGTCGGACTTTGTGTGCATTTGGTGATTTCTTTAAAACATAAAGTGTGAGATGACACCATTCGATTTGGCACTTGCGAAAACAAAAGTTAGCACATAAAAGTAAATGCCAAGAAGAAGAAAGAGACATCCTTTTGGTTCATTTACAGTACAGCACAAAGTTGAGATTGCAAGAATGTGATTGTTTCTTTTTTCCTCAGAAACATGAAAAAGCTCGAACAGAAGAAGACACGAATCACCGTTTCATCTTAGATGCAATGTGCCATGTTCCTCTGCACAATTTAGACAAGTTTTGCATCAGACTTTCTGGTTTGACTTGCTGTACAATAAATCCAAGAGGAGCCAGCTGTTCCTCCGTTCCTGCTGGATGGGACAGCCGCCTTTCTATTTAGTGCGCTTCCCTTTGCTGTGGTTTGATGTTTTGTTTTGACAGGGAAAATCATAAAATATTTATTTTATTTGACATCTATGACAACATGGTTTTCACTTCTATCACGTCCGGGATCTACCTGGATATTCAGTTGTCAGCAGATTTGAGGAGAACATAAACAAATATAAATGTAAAAGAACTAGTGGTTTAATTAAGTGTTACTGCAGTATTAGTCTGTCTGAAAGCATCACAATGACTCAGTTTTATATCACATTTGAGGACTGTGTTGAACTGGTTTGAACAAATTCAATTACGGAAATCAGAAGTGATGCCAGCTGGCCTGCATCCCATTTCAAACACTGATTTGCACAGTAATAAAGAGCAAAACTGTATGTCCACAGAGACACGACAGTCATCAAAGGCTCTTTATCTGTGGCCTCCAGTCTCTCCAACCAAAGAACACCTTTATTCATTTTATTGTTTGTCAGATCTGATTTTGTTCAGATCCCTTTGCCCATGCAAAGTGTTCACACATAAACAGACATGCGGACGGTCAGCTGGACAGAGGCACTGAAGAACTACAGTATGCTGTCCAGTTGGCTTTGAAGGCAGCAAAAAAAAGAGGCAAGTTTAGCAGATAAAGGAATGACTGGAAGGGATCTTATGGAGACGGACATGCAGAGGTCAGAGATGGGCAGAGAGAAAGACATGAAAGAGGAAGGCGAGACATGAAGGTCGGGGAGAACGAAAGTAACGGAACAAGGAAAAACGAAAACAGCGAACAGGAAAAAGCAATGAAAGCAATGACACGTAGAGGGCAAAGGGAGAAAGTCCAGTACAGATAACAGTGAGGTATGTACTGGTGTTTGATGGTAAAAAAGAATGGCAGAGTGTGGACTTGAAGCTTTTTAAGATCAGTAAAAATAAAGAACTGGAATAAGTTCAGTGCTAATGCTGCTTTGCAGGTTGTTGTGTTATTTCCCCCCCCCAAAAAAATTTCCTGAACTACTGCTGCTACATGTTTCATTGATAAATGAGTCGGGTACGTTTTTCCTTTTAAGGCTCTCATTTAGAGTGCACTGGCAGAATTTGGGAAATGTAATACGAAAGCACAATTCAAAGCCAAAGCAAGTGTGTCTAGGTATCACAAATCAAACCACCTGTGAGCAACTCCTGAATGAACTATGTAGAAGAATACATCTACTCTTGAAGTGCATATTAAATAATAACTTTTTCTCTCTGGTCCACAACAGTAAACCTGTCTGCAGTTGTGTCCACTGCTGATCGTATAGCACTCTAATTATGCAAATAGAAAATTGTTGAGGCAGCATTCTGCCATTTGAGTGTCTAAATTCAGATAATATTTCTTGAGGAGTTCCATAAAAAATTCAATAAGGTCCCTACAAGTATATCTTATAAAACATGCTGTAAAATGCAGAGGAAACTGACACCATTATAAATGTACCGTTTACTGTCTTTAGTGTGTCGACTCCTCCACCAGAAAACAGCAACAACGGAGGAGACGTGGGCGAACAGGATCTGACCTAAGAAAAGATCTGACTTGCGATGTAGGCAAATCCATCATCCATCTAAACATGCTACCCCAGAAACTCTATCTTAGATTTATCTCATTCACAAACACACTCTGGCAGACATTATCACCCTCTTCCTGCTCCATTAATTTTACCTTTCTAGAGGTGGCACATTTTTCCTTTCAAACAGGCATATGTCAGTTTTTTTTCCTTTTTTTTTTATACCATCTGATATTTAAGCAACATCTCATTGTTTTTTTTTAATTGAGTTTCTTTTTGTGAATCTGAGCAGCACTGTGACTGTCCCCTGGTTTTTCCACATTGCTGTCTTTTAAATAGTTTTATGGATGATGACAACGGTATGAAGTCAGTCTTATTAATTGTTTTTCACCAGTTTAGTGGTGTAATACTTGGAAAGGCAGCATCATTCAGCTTGTCCAGCTATTTATTTTGTCCATCTTCTATAAATATTACTCTCTAAGTCCAACAAAATAGTACTGCTACAAAGATGCCATCATTCCAACATGCACAAACATGTTTAAATAAGGTGTTTTTAATACAAAATTAAGTTACAATAAAACTTAATAATGATTCCACAACAGGGAAATGTGCACATTACAGCAGCTCAAGTACAGAGAAGAAAGATCAAATAAAATAAAAATGAAAAAATAGAAAACACTACATACATAAAATACAATAGCAGATATCCAAACACTATACACATTTGGAGCAGGTAAATCTGTATATAGCATAGAGAGTATGCATTATGGGTGGAGGAATGCAAATAAATATAAATGTATATGTAATAAATGTATAGGTGCACTGTGTGCATAAAGTAATGGCAGTGGAGGTAGAGTGTCCAAGTGACTCAAGACATCATGAAGTGTTATACAGTGTAACTGCTGCTGGGATGAATGACCTGCGAAAGCGCTCCTTCCTGCAGCAAGGATGTTTCTGTCTCTGACTGAAGGAGCTGCTCAGCTCACCCACGGTCTCATGCAGAGGATGATGGGGGTTGGCCATGATGGATGTCAGCTTTGCTAAGCTCCTCCTCTCACCCACCACCATCACAGACTCCAGAGGACATCCCTGCACAGACCGCACCAGTTTCTCGATCCTGCTCCTGTCCCTTTCGGTGCGTTGTCCACCTCGATGCCAGGCTGGTAGGCGAACTGCAGAGGATCCAGCGCTGAGCTCACCAGTGGGCAAAGGTGGTGAAGGATGAGCCTCTCCATGGTTTTTATCAGATGAGAAGTCAGGGCAATAATGACTTCTCATCTGGGCTCCCTGGGGTGTGCGATCCTTGGCACTGGAATTACGCAGGAAGTCTTCCACAGTTCAGGAACCCTCTCCAGATTCAGGCTCATTTAGCATGTACCTCATACACTTGCAGCTATCAGTGCTCCTATTATGGACCAGCATCACAGTAGGCATCAAATCCACTGAAATACCTTTCACATTTACATGCATTTTCTCTCTGGAGAAGCAGGACTCTAGCCTGCATATGCGGTATCACAAATGAACACCTATACATGTGTGTTCATGCAAATTTGATCTCAGTATGTCTCCGAGGCTTTAGGCCTTTTGTTTACACACATGCATGCACATATAGAAAGAAAAGCATCCTTTTGTCAGGTTAATAAGAAGTTAATTGGAAGTTGGTTCAGAGCAGGTCAAGCAATCTGCTGCGAGTCTCTGATACAACCAAACACCAATTAAACTTTGTCTGACAGAGAGAGAGCACGCACATCGGTGTGGGGAACAAAGAAGAGTAAAACTGTGTTTGCTCTGTGTTTTACTTAATATAAATGTTACATGAAATCTCCCCACCTTTGTGTGAGCGGGAAAATGTTTAAGCTAAAATCTCTTCCATCAATTGTCATTATTATTGCAGGGTAAAAGATGTGAGTCCTGATAAAATATATATTATGTGAGCGATTCTGCCCCTGCATCTTATTCATGCACAAGGCTACAAGCGCTTGCTGTTTATAGGAGCTGAAATAATTCTCCCAAACCACAAATTTGTTTTGGTGAAGAAGAAGAAAAACAAATAAAAATAAACAACATGCTAAATTTTTGGATCTCTTGGTGATGCTCAGATATTTTTTTCTGATATATTTCCTTCACAATGCTTAAACACTGTGGCTTTCACCAAACTAGCATGATTTAACGAGGCAATAGCACATCCACATGGAATTGCTGTAAACATTTTCTTTATAGTTCAGTAATGTGACTATAAATCTGTGCATTTGGCATTTTTTTCAAAACCTGAACTCTGAGGGAACTGAAAATTTTATTTTATTTATTTATTTATTTTTTAATTTTAAAAGCAAGTTGTTACTTTTTTTTAAGTTTTGTAAACATGTCAATACTGATGTACTGTGAGACCTGGACTCCAGCTGCCATGGAGCAGAAATCCAGAATTTTCAACAGGGCTTAAAACCCACAGAGAGAAAAGGAGGGGAAAGAGGTGTTTTTATTCCATGTACTGGTAACAGCTATTTCAGCATCGGAAAAAGAAAAAGAAAAACTCTCCAGGACATTTTCAGCTTGTAAGCTGCCACTTCTGGGAGAAGACAGCTAGTATTTGTGGGGCAAAACTTTAAGTAACTGATATGACTATGAAATTTCTCTTGTTCATAACAGCCATAGATTTTATGTTTAAATGTATTTAAACCTTCTAAGAAAAATTCTAAATTGCATCAAGAATACGCCGAGGGCATTCACAGAAAGAAGACATGCCGCAAAGTAATCGTTTGAACTCTGCAGTGCATTGTTTTTACTTCAGTGGTATTTATGAGAAGGTTTAAACCGTCCCTCATCCCTTTATTGTAGTTTAGTGCTGGATTCAAAATATCCCAAAGCAGAACACTCCCATGAATTGTTTCTTCCACTTCTAGCAGTGAGACTGGTGGAAACTTCCACTTTTTCTGTGTGTTGAAACAAGCATTTTGATTTTTCTTTGTCAGCACAAATACTTAAAAAGACTTTCAGTATGTGCTATTTTCCTCTCTTTTTTTTTTTTTGGCTTTTATCCCAAAGCTGTTTTATATTCTGAACTGGGACATTCAGAAAGTCAGTGGAAAAGAAAATAAACTCACCCTAAAAACTGCAGTAGCATAAATCCAGCCTTTCCTTTCACACATATGTCAGCATGCAGATACTGTTTGGTCAGTGCTAACTTTATCTTAAACATAAGCAAGATCTATTACTGTGGTATATAATATATGTATACCCTAAAGGAAAGAGGAATACTGAGTACTGAGAATCTGAAAGGGAAAAAAAGAGCAATTTTTTAGGCTACCCAGGCAGCCAGACATGCTGCAATGTCTTCATTCTGCATCATTTGTGTCCACGTTTTTATGTACAGTTCATAATATCTATCCATTAGCCTCTGTTTATCATATTCAGGGTTGTAGTTGGGCTGGGCCCTATCCCAGCTGTCACAGTGCATAAGGGTACACCCTGACAGATCACCAATCTATCACATGAATAACACAGAAAGAAAGGCAAACATTCATTCTCGCATTCACACTTACGACCAATTTAGAGATCGATTTGGACCCAACATGTATGTGTTTGGACTGTGGGAGGAAGCTGGAGAGAACCCGTGCAGACATTGGTACAACATGCAAACTCCACACAGAAGGGCCCCAGCCAGTAGATTCAAACCCAGCCCTCTTGCTGTGAGACTAAATACCGTGCCACCATGACATAGCCAAGCCATAAATTCTGATTTGGCACCCAAAAAAACGCCAGTAGATTTATGCAGAGTCAGAAGATCACTTAGATAATGTTGATCTGCTGAGCCAAGAGTCATTCTAATAGTTAAATTCAAAGTAAATTATGAGATGTTTGTCGTCAGACTGTATATAATCTTTAATCACATCAGTGAAGAGGGATTTTAGTCGCATGCTTAACTTTAATGCTTAATTCTAACCACAGATGACAAAAGTACACACATTAATCACTTAAGCAGAAGTACAGATACTTGTGTTAAAAAATACTGTGCGGTAAAGTTACTGATTCAACTACTTTACTCAAGTAAAAGTGGAAATGTACTCCAAGTATAAAAGTTAAAAAGTAGGACATTTCTACCAGCAATTGTTCTGAAAAGCTAAATGAATCTCAGCAGGTGTGGGAACCCTCAGATGGGCTGTGTGGCAGCATGGGGAAAAGAATCATTTTGAAATAAGTCTGGATAATGTAAGTGCAACACAATTTTGTTTCGAGGCTGTTATCAGCCGAGCTGTGCTGCTGTCTTTTGTGACTGTAGCCAAGAGAATTCAACAAGATAAGCAGATGTTGCATGAGCTATCATGGCTGATTTCCAAACCCTAGACAGAATAAAACTAGTATCAAGGTGGAATTTAGTGTGTAAATCTAATCAGTATCATGACCTTAAATTTAATTTAATGTCTGCCACCCATCATATACCCA
>VUQJ01036759.1:19028-41822 GCA_015108635.1 Andinoacara biseriatus
ATGAAAGCCAAGAAGAGGCAAGTTTACTGGTTGTCTCGGTGCGCTGCGTGAGAGAAGACACTTGCTTTCACTTGTTTTTCACCCTTTGTTTTCACTGACTTTAGTCACAAAACGCTAGTTAATAAGGTCAAAGCATGAAAACACCTTGATATTGAAAACATTGGTGTCTGGGTTAAAATAATTCCCTTTCTAAATGTTAAACCTGATGACCATCTTCATCAGTTCTCACATGCTGCTTTTAGCTCTCTTCTCCCTGGATGCGGCTTCTCTTGTTCATTCTTCCTCTGTGATAGTTGCCTCCTCTCTCACTAACTCTGATTGCATCTCCCTCCCTCACGTATTCTCTGGTGATTTTTGAATGTTCTCACTTTCCACTGAGGTAGTATCATCTTATAGATATATCTGACACCTCAGATGGAGCGCAGGATTCATCCAGAGGAGGGCTGCCCTGTGACAAACTCTAAAACTGAAATCTGTGTTACAGCTGACCTGTACAGTGTGCAGAAGAACACAAACTATCATTTACGCTCAGATCCCGACTCATCCTCCTGTTGAAGTTACACGGCAACTGTGAATCCACACATTGCCACTGACTTTTCCTGTTGTAGCGTGTAATGCTGGGTATTTATTAGAGTCAGTGCTTAATACTGTGAGATTCATCTTTCTGAGACCCATTATTTGTTGCATTTTGACAGATATTTCAATATCGTGTTACAGATCTGAGAAAAGAAGAAACACAAACCACATGAAAGTGATTTGTGGTGTTGCAGAGCTGTATGAGTGCAGTTGTGTTCATTATGGGCCAATTTCTATAATTTGACTAAAAATCTGAAACACCGCAAATCCCTCAGCTCACTTTAAAAAAATATTGATTGCCTGCATGTGTTTTGTATTGTGGCTCACCTGCAGGCTCTTAAAAGAAATCTAAATGCACATTTAATAAAGTTAGCTGCATTGATAACTGAGCCCCCAGGCCAGATTCATTAACACTGTGCACCACAGCAAAACCCTCTTTTGGTGTGAAGAAGCCACTGTCGGGATTTAATGAAGAGGCGTAGCATCAGTTTTGAGACTGGTATTATTGTACATGTACAGTATATGTAAGTTGTGTGTTCAAACTTTAGCTCTGCCCAGTAACACCTCATCCAGCTCTCATGCTGAGTGTTTAGATCCAAGTCGCTTTCTGCTCCTCAGTAATAATCAAAGTCTTTTATTGAAACTGAGCAGAATGGACTGAGCTGTGTTTGAGGTTTCTGCATGGAGACATAATTAAAATACATCAATTTTCAATTTTTTTTTAAAATCATACGCAGAAATGTCCATCAAAATGCGACAGTTAATGTGACTGTTAGTGTGTCGGAGTTTAATAAGTTGCCGCATCTTTACACCATCTGCTGAAAAAAGCGAGATGTGCATTATGCCAGCTAATGTTAGGCTAAAGAGTTCTGAAAATCACACTTTCCCTCTGATAAACAGTGAAGCTGTGTATTGTTACTTAAATATTAGAGCCGGTTTTTATTAGTAAGGTTAAATACACATGTGCACCAGTAATATTAATCCATATAACACTGATACAGTGAGAACATTTTTCCTCAGTATAATTACTTTCAATTTTGATCATTTTTGTACAATTTGCCAGTAATACACATTGATATGTAGTGATGTGTTTTCATAGTGATTTATTGCTACTTTTTGTGAAAGGGCTATTAAAAAAAATCCTTCACCACTCATCATTGTCAGATAATGTTGAATATGTAGTTGATAAATGTCAAATTAAAAATATTTTATAATTCTTCAGCCAGAAAGGAGCACAGAAAGGTGAAGGAGACTAACTGGTTATTACACATAAACTACCACAGGTATTTCCAGGTAATCGTCACATTATTTCAAGTTTGCTTTAATAGGTTATTAACATGGAGTTAGTTATCATATGCAAAGTTGACAACAGGAAACATTATTCTGAACAAAAATGAGAACTGGGCTGTAGATTGTATTGACTTGGTATGGGTGTTGAGTTCTCAGGAATACATTGATGTGTTTTTCAATTGGCTATTTCCTGAATACTTCTGAAGCAATATGGGTTCAAAACAGTTAAAAAAACAAAACAAAACCATAAATCAGAGTATCAAGGTAAAATTTTGCATGGCTTCATTAACTTTGCTAATGAGCTGTCAGGTCATTCATGGGCCATCCCGCTCAGGAATGACCCATGAGCACAATGAGTAGGAGAGAAGTGTGTTTGCAACATTAACAAACGTATTTACATTAAAAATATAAGAATTTTCCCGTCGGTTTGGGGACGTTGTTATCAGAAATATCAACTGGATCCTCAGTATGCAGGATATAATATTTATGAAATAGTCTTTGTACTCAAATGTGGAAAAGCCCAATGTTCAGGTATGAGTTTCTTTAGCAATATTTTTTTATAAAGAATTCCCCTTTTCATTAGATTTGTTTGGGCACTGCGTGAGCAATCGAAGGTCCCCATAATCGTGTTTCCAGTTATTAGGCTGTAAACCTATCATCTATAGGTCAAAGACAACACAGTATATTATCAAGATGCATATCAATGTGAAATGTTGCTGCATGTGACTAGTTCAGCAACATGATCCGTTTCTCTTCAGTCTCAGCTTCACTGAGCTCCTCTGGTTCTTTCTAAAGGCAACGAGCTTCCTGCTGCTCACCAACAACATACGCCAACATTCCAGGGACCATGTGATCTTTTTTCTCCCTCCTCTGTTTCCCTGTCCCAACCTATCCAAACACTAAGTTTTGTGACCACAGAGCCATTTCTCCCTGGGAAAACAACACAGGCAAGTGGGAAGAGCAACTGAATGTGCTAAATAAGGGACCTGCTATACCCGCACTGGACGATGGTCACCGGTCGCTGGTGGCCGCTGTCATCAGTCAGCCACATCCATTTATGCTCACTGTTATGACGCAGGTTGTTAGCATCAGTGTGCAGAGGGAGTAACGGGAAGTTATATTCAGTGTAATGTTCATTAAAAAAAGGTTAATCGTGGACTCACAGAATACAGCAATAATGGACAAAATTCTTGAACTTTCATTTCTTCTGTTATATCCTTACCTAACCATCCAGAGCTGTTTTTTAATTAATAATCTTGTGCTTTTCTAGTCTTCCATCACTGATGTTACTGTGACTGAAGTTACTGCTAATACCACTTCTACAGATCATACCACTATAAATTATACTGCCACTGATACAATTAGCCAAAGTGAAGCTGAGGTGTGCGGTACACACACACACACACACATCCATTCATGTATTGGTCACTAAGAAGGTCAAAGGCCAGCTGTTAGAACAAGCTCTGTGCTGGTTTTCAGCTGCAGCAATTAAAGACGAGGTCAAATGAGTTTTGTGGAGCAAAGCTTAAAATGCCACAATTTTTCATAAAGGTGAAACTACTGGAGGTATCTGCACTGCACAGGCCTTCCTTTTTTTTTTTAATACCGCTGAACTTGTCAGTTTGGTAGCGCTTATGTTGCAAAACTGTAAGTGATGAACACAACTGATCCAAGTTTAGAGCTAATTAATAAGTCAGCATTCATAATTAAATATGTATCACTGGTCAAGCCCTTGTTTAAACAACCAGGTAATGAGTAGATGCGGAACAACAGTGATGTTGGGGCTGACAGGACATCAACCGTTCTCTAGGCCAAGTTCAGTATGTGTAATATTTTAACTTTGCTACCATTTTTCACAATATTAATAATTACATTATGAGGTGCTAAAGAGTAAAGAAGAGGACAAGAGAAGCATTTACTCCTCCCTTCCCTTCCTTGAGTCTCAGTTGATGGCAACAGGAGGAGTTTTGATTTATGTTTCCAAGGATCTGTGCTCTAGGAACAACCCCAGCTGTTCTATTGACACAGCTGAGACCAGGGGAGAGACGAGTAATGTAATTAACAAGTGAATGAAAGGAGGAAGATGGTGAAAGATCAGACTGCATGAAAGGGGGAGAATAGCTGCCCACTGATGTTCCCACACGACGGAGCTATATCTCAGCGTGTACCGATGTCCCACTCTGATGTCATCCTCTCAGCATAATTAAATGAGATGAATCTGGAAGAGGAGTAAGCATTAAAGGCCAGAAACTGCATCGGTGTGCTCTGTGCCAGGTGCTTTGTTTGTGTGGTACAAATATGTGCTGTTATATCTCTGCACATACTGGAGAACCAAGAGATAGGCAGTGAAAAAAACACAATGTATGTCTCCTTTAACCACAATGACCAGAATAAATGAACTCAGAGTTCCTTCTATTCACAATAGACTTTAGTACTAATGACTTAATGACTTAAATCATTCCTTTATACAGGGATGAAATAGTGATGAAAATAGTGCTAACCATAATGAAGGTTAGTAATGAACAGCTTTATTATTGGGTTTGTATTTCCCCCATTTGTTTTTGAGTTTTTCTTTTCAATTCAGTTTAGTTTCAGGTCGTTTCCAGAGTGGGTTTGTTTGCTTCAGTTTAGTTTTCATCGTTTGAACATGTTTGGTTTTATTGTCGTTTTTATTAGGCTGTTTAATTATTATTGTTTGAATAATGGAGGGGTGTTTTAATTATGGAGGGTATTTGTCGGAGCAAGATTTAGGAGGATCAGAATAGTTATTACAGAGAAAGTGGACAAAGCTTCCAGGTCACAAAAATGAGGCAAATGCAACCACTCGTACTCAGTTTCCTTCAAAGCGACTTTGGTGTGTCAGGATGGCAATAAAATAGGAATAAGATGGAGTAACTTGATGAGTTTGTGATTGAACAGGATCAAGTTGCCAAGTACGTGCAATTTTGACAATAATCAAAATTGGTGGTCTGTCTACATTTATAAATGAGCAATTATTTGCAAATCTTTGCCAACCTGTTTGAGAGGGATTAGTCAGTCTCAGAGGACTCGAATCAAATGGAGACACGGTTGCCCTTCACCAAGCAACCTGTTCAAATGCCTTGCAACCAAAATTTGTCGCCCACAGGTTAAGGGTGTTGCACGCTCAGCTTGTGGGTAATCAATTTATTGCCACAACTTGCAGTCGGTCTCTAAGAGCAAAAGAGTTCAGTGCAATCACTGGGCAACCAGTGAAACCACCTTTTTTTCCTAGTCGCAAGGAAGTTGCCGCCCATTTTTTATTCTTGTGTGACTGAGCCATAATAATGTTACTTTGAAATAAGTCAAAATATTCCAGTTTCAGTTAAGATACTTTAAAGCAACAGGGAAACTTCCACTTCTAAACTGAACAAACCTGAAAACTTGCACTGAGTTCTCACTCATCCCAAATGAATTCATTTAGAACTGAGCGTGTTTGTTGTGCCTACAAGCACGCATTTTTTTACATTTCTTTTTGAGTCAAATAACCCCAGCTAACTCTGGTCAAACATAATATGGAGGGGGAAAGCAGCTAGAATAGTGTTGGTAAACTTCATTCATTTTATGGACTTTATGGGTTAATCTGAGTCATTGACTAATGTGATCCAGTTCACTTGAGTCACTTAAATTGACACACCTTTGTTAATTGTTAAATATCATGAACTAACTGGTACGCAAACACAAGCAGTAAACCAACCGAGACAGAACCACCACAGAAAAATGTCCCATAGTTTATTCCAAGACACTCGACAATACAAATGAATATGATCATTTTATTTTAAAAATGGTTTGACAAATATCACTGTAAATAATGTGTTATTTGTGCATCAAAGCCTGGGAAACATGTCAGGAAAACCGGATTAAAAACAGCACAATTTTGCAACCAACCTCTGCAGCGTACACAGTGTTTGCTCTTGCAGTCTCCATTCTGCATTGAGTAGTAAATGATGTCAATAATTAATGTACATGGACTTGCATAGCACTTTTCTACTCTGAGCGTTTTTTTTTGTTTTTGTTTTTTTACTACAACTGTCATGCACCCAGTCTCACATACACATTCAAACAGGTGCTTTTTTCTGTACCTACGCACCTCTCCTAAAGACAACATTCACGCACATACACTCTGATGGATGCATTGGAGGCAACTCAGGGTTCAGCATTATGCCCAAGAACACTTTCACATGCAGAAAAGAGTATCGAATCACTAACCTTCTGATTGGTAGACGACCCACTCCGGCCAAAAGGGCGGGGAGGTAATATCTCAAACCCAGAATAATACACTTCCTTTGGCTGGACTAGCAACTTAAGGTGAAGTGACACACTGGCACTGTAAGAAATGCATTTATATTTTATCTGGCAACTTTTCTTGCATTTTACACCACTTAATCTCTCTCAAGTCAATAAACAACTCTAGTCTTCAATAACTGGACTGAGAGGGCTATGAAAGTCATGAGGAGTAACATGAGCAATGTAAAAATGAGTGTTTCAGCATATAGATAAAAATGGCTATTTCACATGTTTATGAAAAACTAAAATGAAACCGCCTTATAAGTACCTTAAATGAAATCGTCGCACATTAACGAAGCAGTGGCTCTGACCTTCTTATCGTTCCAAACTCAAAATAACACTCAGCAATACCCCTAAAGTCCAGTTTAAAAAAATATATCCTACAGGGTCACTGAGCAGAAATCTGAGAGTGACAGTTTTTAGTAAACCAGCACTATGCTGGGCATTAATCTTATCCCACTCATCCACTGATGAAACTGTAGATTTGTTTTGCCACAGCCTTAGTAATAATGTGTGGGTTAAAGCTAGGGGGAAAGCTGTTTAATTCTAGACTCTCTTTGCATGTGAGAGCCCAGAGCAGAGTGGAGTGGGCTGATTACTTTGTCTTACAGCGTGGTGTTGATGCTGCTCTCTTTCTCATGTTGATCTCGTTCCTGTTCTCAGTCTCTCACTCAGTTTAGACAAATGCAGGAGACCGATTTATGTAACCGTCTGATTCCACTTAATTCATTTCAGTTACTACTACCACACATTCTGCACGTATCACACTCCCTTCACTGTGAAGCAAAATACTATGAAGCAATCCATTTACACTTTAAAACGTTTGGTGCTTGAAGTTAAATTTAACAGGTTAAACAAAAAGCCCTTAAAACATTTCCATTTAGAGAAAGAAGAAAGTTCAATAAGGTTTACAGATTATTAATTCATTCCAAAATGAATGAAAAAAATTTATTAAGGGGTTTAGCAATAAAATTTGCATTTATTAAATAATTGTCATGTTTATTGAAAAAATAAAATTAACATCCAACTAAACTGGATGGTTCTTGTACAAAAGTGAACATTTCTACTTATCCAGTTATAATTGAATTCAAGATTTAGGGGGATGGAGTTTGATGTGTTCTGTTACATTTATTTTAATTTTAAAATGTTTGTAACTGTCTGTACAAACACTTTAGTCTCTGTTTCAATAATTTAACTGCTATTTTTTCATTCATTGCCTACTACTAAAAGTTTTTATTCATTATGTTTTGGACCCATCTTAAATCTATTTATTACCATCAACCCCATTTTTTTCCATTATTTTTAGCTCAATATTTAACCTTCCAACTTCAAGTATACGCTCACTTTATTTGGTACACTTTGCTTGTACCGCTTTGCTTTTACCTTGAGAACTGCCTTAATTCTTTATGGCATAGATTCAACAACATGCTGTAAACATTCCCATATTGACATGATAGCATCACACAGTATCTGCAGATTTGCTGGCTGTACAAGATGCCACTCTCCTGCTCCACCCCAAAACCAAAAAGTGCTCCACTGGATTGAGATCTGGAGACTGTGACCACACTGAAGTCATGTTCCCGACACCAGTTTGAAATGACTGGAGCTTTGTGACACATCATCCTAGAAGCAACCATCAGAAGATGGGTACACTGTGGCCATAAAGGAATAGCCATGGTCAGCAAGAATACTCAGGTAGGCTGTGGTATTTCAAAGATGCTCAACTGGTACTAAAGCCTTGATTATACTCCACTGCAGACAGAGGCACAGAGAGCTGGAGACCTGGGCTGGGTAACTATTCCTGTTATACTTCTTTGAAGTCTGCCAAGTAGCTGTGTACCTTTGGTGAGTTCATTCAAATTGTAGCCTCAGTTTCCTGTTCTCAGCTGACATGAGTGGCATGCAGGGAGGTTTTCTGCTGCTGTAGCCCATCTGCTTTGTTATTCAGTGTGTTGTCCATTCATAGATGCTCTTCTACATACTTGGATTGTAACTAGTGGTTATTTGAGTTGCTCTCGCCTTGCTACCAGCTAGAAACAGTCAGGCTGTTCTCTTCTGACTTCTGCCATCAAGAAGGCATTTTTCCCAGAGAACTGCTATTCAGTGGATATTTTCTCT
The DNA here is from genome assembly GCA_015108635.1 of Andinoacara biseriatus. Lineage (NCBI taxonomy): Eukaryota > Metazoa > Chordata > Actinopteri > Cichliformes > Cichlidae > Andinoacara > Andinoacara biseriatus. The sequence continues at coordinate 27,318 of VUQJ01036759.1, forward strand.
TTTTCAGACCCTTCACTGTAAACCCTAGAGATGGCTGTGCAGGAAAATCCTAGTACATCAGCAGTTTCTCAACTGCTCAGATCAGTCCATCTAGCACCAAAAACCAAGTCACTTAAATAACCTTTCTCCCCCATTCTGATTATTGATCATGTCTACATGCCTAAGTGCTTTGAGCTGCTGCCATGTGACTGACTGATGATCCGGTGTACCTAATAAAGAGGCATGTAAGTTAATATTCAGTTCAATTCAGGTCATTCCATTCAATTCACTTCCGCTTATCCTGTTCAGGGTCGCGGGGGGGCTGGAGCCTATCCCAGCTGACACAGGGCAGGAGGCAGGGTACACCCTGTACAGGTCACCAGCTTGTCGCATGGCCAACACAGAGAGACAACCATTCATACTCACATTCACACTCTCATTCACACCTATGGGCAATTTCAAGTAGCCAACAAACCTAACCCCTCAATTCAGGTCAATTCAATTTTATTTAGATAGCACTCAATCACAACAACAGTCACTTTCAATGTGTTTTATATTGCAATGTAAAAACCCTACAATAATACAGAGAATTCCCAGCATTCAAAACGGCCCCCTGTGAGTGAGCACTTGGTGACAGTGGGAAGGAAAAACTCAATTTTAACAGGAAGAAACCTCCAGCAGAACCAGGCTCAGGGAGGGGCAGCCAACTGCCACAACCAGTTGAGGGTGAGGGGAGGGAGACAGGACAAAAGACACAGTGTTGAAAAGAGCCAGAGTTTAATAATAACTACTGAATAAATGCAGAGTGGAACATAAACACATAAAAAGAGGTGAATGAAGAAGAAGTGCATCATGGGAACCACCAGCAGCCTATTGCAGAATAGCTAAGGGAGGGTTCAGGATCACCTGATTCAGCCCCATAACTGTGAGCTTTATATTTCAGGAAATTATCTATTACATGCAAATGTATTTTGGCATTTATTGCTTTTATTATATAAAACTATGGATATTTTTTTCCATTAGTGAACTGAACTTTATTTTCGTTAGTCTCATTTTAGCATGTATTATATTAGTGTTTTTAGCTAACAATTGGACCAGTTCATTTTATTTATCCATTACTTTACTAAGGTGAAACTTTTAGGATTAGGGAGGAGGACTTTAACGATGCTCATCAGTTTCTTAAGCGGAGCAGAAATAGCGGAAAGATAAAAAAAAAAAAAAGTGGGAGAAATATTCTCTTACCGCTGAATGGCAGTAAGTTAATAAAACATGTTAGATTGTGAAAAGATAATGATTGTGGCTGACCTTATATGAGGCACCCACTAATAACACTATATGGCAGAAATGACGTGGAAAAATGAAACAGTGCAACAGTGATGATGGTCTGTCAACCTTCCGCCACACAAACTAGCACAGCTCTTTAACAATCATATATATCAACACAGTTCATTTCATCACAGAGATTGATAAAAGCTGATCAGCATTCAGATGTTTGTAGACAAAATTCAGTTTAATTCAGTTTTATTTATATAGCACTAAATCACAACAGTCACCTCGAGGCACATAAATACAGACTTACAAGTACAAGTACACTTTTGTCAGAATCATTGCCTTAAAGGTGCAAATTAAAGGCCGTGCATAGCCACATAGGTTTGATTAGACATCTGTTTAGCTGAGGTCATTCACATGAAGGTTAAGCAAACAAAAAAAAACAAAACAGGGTAATTCGTGAACTTCAGTGTGGTATATATTTTCACTTTGCACACAGCAAGGTTGCTCGCCCCTTCTTTGAGTCTTTATCTTAAGCTGTATTTCTAACGTGGTATAAAATGTATTTCTCCCTTTGCACAAGATGATTTCCTCCAAGAACAGATGGAAGTGTTCAAGCGTATTAGTCACAAAAATAGCAAACTAAAAACTGACAGCCGCCACCATAGAGTAAGTGTAACTACATAAATGGTGCACTAAAGCACACTGAAGAAGGTACAGAGTTGAGGTCTGTGTGGACTAAGTCTGGCTGCGTCCTATTACAAAATACCTGTCACAGCACCTCTAAAATGTGACACTCAGCTTTGTTTTTAGTCCCTCTGAACATTTCAAGTACAGAATGGTTAAACTAACAAGCTACTTTGCCTTTTTGGTTAAAACTAATACGTTAATACAAGAAATGAGACACTAGTGAGCTGTAAAATCAAAAACTGCAATAAATTTGCCATGACACAGGCCAAGACACAGCTCAGCTCTCTTTCTGGTGAAAAAAGGAAGATCACCTCCCAACGATATGCACAGAGAAACAGCAGGGAGGAAAAATCTAAAGGTCATTGAAATCTATGCGGCTGTTCTGCTGTGTTATGGTACTGCTTTCATTTCTTTTATCTCATCCACATATAAGAGATGTTAAATCTAATTGTACCCAAGCATAATGAAGATCATTCTGGTTAAGCTAAGCTAGGCTAAACATATAATGACTCAAGCTAATAATGTACACGTATGGCAATTAGTAGAGCTCTATATACTTAAATATTAGAGTGCTGTGCAAAATTTTTGAGCCCCCCTCCCCCCTCATTTTCCTCACTGGTCTCCAGGGAGGCCAGTCCATGACCCACTGTGTTTTTCTATCCAGGCGTGGTTTCCAAGTGGTATTGCATGGTGGATCACAATCTGATGGTACTTTTCTTTGCTCGTAATTCCATAAATTTTATAAAGATCCCCAACACAGCTGACTTAAGTGAACCATGCCTAGAAATGCCAAGTTTTTGGCTAATAGCTCTTTGGGAATCACCTTGTTTTTTTATGCCTGTCAGGCTGTGTTATCTCTGGAATTTTTTGTGGATTCAACTAACTATTAAGTGGCTTAACAAGCAAAACAAACATTCTTCTAACTACAAGAGCTGCACTGGAAATGAGTGAAACAGCAGCGAATGTCCAAAGAAAAAGAACTATTGCTCAAGACCACTTAAAAAAAAAATGACAAGTCTGTCTCCTTGGAAGCCAAACATACAGAACTGAAGCCTGGCTCAATACTTTTGCACAGTCTTTTTCTCTAACATTTATGAAGAAAATAAACACATTTACTTCCCTGCATGATGAAAAGTCTCTATATAGATGTACAGCAGAATGCAATCTGCATCAGACCATTAGCAGACCACAAGGTGCACCACGAAGCAGACACGTACGCTCTGCTCGAGTATATGTTTCCATAAAATATAACAAAGACAGTCATATCACACTGACCTGCCTCCCTGCCTGCTGCTTCTGTTACATCTCTAATAGGAGGAAATGGCTTGTGGTGAGGAGAGGATCCAAGCCCTTCTGTGGGAGTTTAATTCAATCACAGCTCTGGTCAAAAATGAATTAAAACTCTCATTAAGCCCCCTCCTGTGTTCCAGAGACTAAGCTGACTGCTAAGGCTCACAAGTATGATTTGGGTGTTATACAGAAGCATCAGTCAGCTCTGGAGCTATCTGTGTGAGTCAGCCATCAGTCACTAAGTCCATCATTTTTGTTATTTTAATTTGCAGCGCTCACCCACACAGCGCACAGTGAACCCGGTTGTGGATGATCCAAACAAGCTGCGGACATCTTGTTGCTCAACCTGAGCGAATCGCAGCGTGGCAAAATTGAGATTTCATATCTCACTGAGCACAATGAAAATTATACACCACGATTCACACCACAAGACCGCTGACCTTTCCACAGCACACTGTAACTAACCACTTTGCACTGTGGTCATTTATTGTATAAAGTGTTATTCTGTGTCAGTGGGAGAAAGAGGAGCTGGTGGGCTGTAACCTTGCAGGAAAACAACTCTGCCTCGAGCCACTTATGCGTTTCTGCTCCTTTGCTTTGTCACTTCTGTGAAGCAGCTTCCATTATCACTGAAGTCACACTGATACACTGTTACATCTATTGTCAGGACGCTGTAGCTTATTCTATTCTTGGACAGTGAGTGTCTTTTACTTATGTGTGCATTTAAAAAGATGAATGTGATGTGAACAAATTAGTTTGCACACAAATTGTGCAAAACATTGAGATTCTCAGCGACTTAAAATGTGCACAAAGCAAGAGGCTCCAAGCACGATGATCTAAGGCAGATAGATGCCTTGTGTGTGTGTGTGCGTGTGTGTGTGTTCATACATGAGGAAAAGGCAACCTTTTCCCTCTCTATCTATTAACCATGAGGCAGGAGCTCCCCCTGCAGATCCAAAAATACAAAGTATGTTGGCTCGTAGGGCCAATAATTAAATCCAACCACGAAAGGTATTTGTAAATCTGAGGAATTTACTGTGCTGATGGTTTGCCCAGCCACCCAATGTACCCCAAAGAGACAAAAAAATAAATAAAACTAAAAACCCTAAGAGACAAAAAAAAAGAGAGAACCACTTCAAAAACAAAATAAATCAACAAAAAAATCAGAGACAAAAAGGAACATGAGAAACAAAACAGCAAAGTGAACTTTCCCAAAAGATACACACACATACATGCGTGTGAACACCACAAAACGAGTATGAACACACACACACACACAAATCAGAGACATGAAACAGACACAAAATGACTGACAAAAGGACATAAAACACTCCTAAAGACACACAAGAAGAGAGACAAAATAGGTTCAAGCACACAAACAAAATATGTTTATTACAATAAACCCACAGACCAAAAACAGAAAGATAATATCAAGGAAGGAAATGGCTCTATAGACACAAAACACCTCTACCAGAAAACAGTCAACATTTGATCAATTTGTTCGTTTTTTGCGGAATAAATAATCGTTTACTGGTAAATTGTTTAAGGCATCATTAATACGCTCAGTGACTAAAATTAATTGGCATCAGTTTTTCTTTTGTTTGTTTTTTGTTTGGGTTTTTGTTTTTGTTTTTTGCTTTTTAATTGAAATATTTGCATTTTTCTGTAACAGTAACTTTTGCTTTTCGACTTTCTTCGGGAATTTGAGGCTTTCAACTGTTTAACCTTAACAAGATTTAAAGGAAACAAAGGGCCACAACAGTTTCCGAAACGTACGTGAAGGTAGCACAACGTTGTCGTAAGCGTGCTAAATGACGTCGAGCAGCCCGCAGTCGTGCTTCATACACGTGTTTGGCTGGTTCGAAGGTAGATGGGATTTTAGGGAAGCGCAGTATCAGAAAGAACATATTTGGATCGAAATTTGATAGGTCCTGTAAGCTGTTCTCGTCGGTGACGCTCTGTTTTGAGAGGAGGCTTTGGCTGCGGAATATTTCGGTGAGTTGAAATCTGATGCTGTTAATAGAGAAGCTGTTGGCAAGCTAGAAAACGTTGGTACGCACAATAAATAATTTTCTTTTCCGGTCAGAATGAATCAAAATAAATTCTACTGGAAAGACCCTTCGGTGCATTATTGTAGTAATGACTGATTATATATTGCTCACACTGTCATAACCCTAAACATAGTATATAGTGTTGCTATAAACTTACCGTTTCGGAATTTTGGTATCTGGTTTGTTATATGCGTGTTATTAAAGACCCACTACGCTTTTACTTTGAAAGCAGTGCTGTGTATGTGAATAGGCTAACTTGATAGAAAATGAACATTAACCACGCTTTATATACAAAGAAACTAACAAAATTGGCAGCTTTATCAGTAAACCTTAAGTATGTCCTTTGTCTGCTGTAGATACTAATGGAGACCTGAGTTTGGTGTACCTGAAAGTAACTCTCATAACAACGTTGACCATTAGCTAAAAGCTAACTGTCCCCTTCGGCAACAAAATGTTTAAGCCCTGTGCGCAGTACATGTGAACTCAAATGATGTTAACCAATCAAAATAATTTAAAAAGTATCAAAATTGAGTCCAGTAAGACTCGCTATGACGCATGATTTGAAGGCGGGGTATCCTTTTCTTAACTGGAGCACATGGTGTGAGAAGAACCTAAGAATATTTTCCCTAGTAATCACATTTAAAATGACATAAACTGTAAATAAAAATACACCTATGAAGTTGATAGTTTTTTGTTAGTTTTTATGTTTTTTAGTTTTATTTTGCATGTTCAGAAATGCAGTTTTTCTTTTTGTTACCTCAGGGCAACTTCTTGAGGGAGATTTATAGCGTTAGGGTTAGCAGGATTCTTGCCAGTGATCAAGAATTTGACCAATTTGACTGACCACAGTTAGTAAGCAGGCGCAGCTATTAGCACTAACAAGCAGTTGTCTGATAGCCAAGGGACCCCCCTTTGACCGATCGATGTATGTTTGGGGGACGGCCCTACCTGTTCCAACATGATTGCATCAGTGCAGAAAGCAGTGGAGACTGTCAGCCAGGCTTTCTTGTCCAACATCAGTGTCTGACCTCAAAAATGTGCTTCTGGAAGAATAGTCACAAACACAGGCACTGATGTTGGACGAGAAAGCCTGGCCCACACTACACCATAATCCCCTCCTCCACCAAACTTTAGACTTGGCACAATGCAGGTAGATGAGTACTGTTCTCCTGGCAAGCACCAAACCCAGACTGGTCCATCAGATTCCCAGATGGAGAAGCGTGATTCTTCACTCCAGGGAACACGTCTCCATTGCTCTAGAGTCCAGTGGCGACATGCTTTACACCACTGCATTTGACACTTTCCATTGTCACCTGCTCCCAACCAGCGTATGTGTTCAGCACAAGTTACCAAAGTGATTTAGCCAGCTAAAAAAAAAGAGAGCCACTTTTGTGACACAGAAAACTCTGACTTTAAGCCCGACATCACTCCCTAAGCCATTCATCTGGTTTTTGTAGAACAGGCCTATGGGGACCTTGCACAGTTGACCGTGAACACCTCTGTATACCAAAGTATTCCACAGTCAGATGTGTGGCCATTTGTCTGACGGCAAAAGCTTGACTTAAATTGGGTCAAGCGACAGGACAATAACCCCCAGTACACAAACTAATCTACAACAGGATGGCTGAAAAGAAAAGAGTCTAGACGTTGCAATAGTCCAATCAAAGTCCAGACCTGCAGTCATTTGCTTACATTTGGTCACATCAAGATTGACCCTTACATACTAAGCAGCTAATATCTCCTCCTTTGTTGCCTGGTTGTGTTTTTCTCTAAAGTGGTGAAACAAGTTTGTCATTTCCCTTTTTACCTCGAACAATTTTCTTGCATGTTTTGCAAAGTACTGTGTTTTGTCAGAGGTTGTTGAAGTAGTTGTTGTGTCCACTAGGGAACGGAATCGCACAATGTTGCTATAGCACTGGTATTGCAATATAACATTTTTATATACCAGTATTAATGCAGACAATACGATATGACACAGCCCAAGTATGACAGTAACATTTTGCATGCATGGCTTTATTTGATATGCTGAACTGATTTCTGATGGGTCAGAAGCCACTCACTGATTTTCCATGGAATAAACCAAGTGGAGTTTGGCCTGGTTACATGATAAGTATTTGAGGGAGGCAAGATTATAGTCACCCATGCAGACCAAAAGTGGTGGCTAACTGCTCTGAAGAAAAAAAACTACTGTGTGTAGGTGGTAGAGGTCGAAGCCAATGTAACCTAAATAACTTTGTCCAGGAGGGAAAAAAATGATTGAATGGTCATTAGCAGTATGCTGGAACTAAGTTGTAGCTTATCTAGGAGACTTTAGTTTGACACCCAGTGTCTCCTATACAGTTCAATATGGAGGACTTGCATTGCAGTGTTGACTGGAAGTGCTCTTATTTTGAAGTGTTTAACTAATTTTAATGGTCTACTGCTGGATTCTAATCACTCATTTACCTCTTGATACCAGATCAATAATGATGAAGTACATCCTGGTAACTGGAGGAGTCATCTCGGGTATTGGCAAAGGCATCATTGCGAGCAGTGTGGGCACAATCCTCAAGTCATGTGGCCTGCATGTAACCGCCATCAAGATCGACCCTTACATCAACATAGATGCAGGCACTTTTTCACCCTATGAGCATGGTACGTCAATGGAGGTGGTCAGTGTAAATGAACATGTGTAGGTGTGCCGTCTGATTGTTTCCCGCTCCCTTTGTTCAGGTGAAGTGTTTGTGCTGGATGATGGAGGCGAGGTGGACTTGGATCTGGGGAATTATGAACGGTTCCTCGACATCCGGCTGACGAGAGACAACAACCTGACCACGGGCAAGATCTACCAGTCAGTCATCAACAAGGAGAGGAGGGGAGACTACTTGGGCAAGACCGTGCAGGGTATACAACTGCTGTGTCATTCTGAGAGAGGATGATGTAGATGATAAGTCATTAAATAAAAATAACTTAATGCTTTGCTTTTTTGCAGTGGTGCCACACATCACAGATGCAATCCAGGAATGGGTTGTGAAACAGGCCCAAGTACCAGTTGATGATGATGATGTAGAACCTCAAGTGTGTGTGATTGAGGTAAGCTGGCTGGTTGAATGAGGGATGGACAGGCTAGAAGAAAAGCCGGTCTTTTCTTTTTTCCTCTTTTTTTTTTAATTGATTGAACATGATTTTGATTGATTTAATAAGCTGAAACTCAACTCTGACGACACAGAACATTTCAGAAGCACACCTTGTAGTCTGCATGTGGTCTTTTAATTTGAAAATTGGCTGAATTCCTGTGTTTGACTTCCTGCCCTCTTTACCTGCTCTGTGCAGACTGACAAAGCTTCTGTAAAAAGTAGACCCGGTGCTATTTTGTTAGGGATTGGCAGTGGGGGGCCACTTCTGGGACGTCCCCTGAAACACAACTGTTGTCTTGCGCGGGTGCAGTCATCTCTACCAATCGCTTCTGAGCCAGAATCTGACACAGCAGCATCCAGTGTATTTTAGGGGTAACAGTTTTTTTAACAGCTGGAGCTGCAGAACATTCAGCAGTTGTGAACCACCGGGCAGTCTTTATGGTCCCTGGTGTTCGATCACATACGTAACTGGCTACACTGAGATCAAGATTGTGGGAATTCAGCTTTCTCAGATGTTGTGCAGATGCACTTGTGTTAGAGCTGGGCAGTTTGTAAATTACAATTCTGGTATCTAATGACTGCGGAAAAAAAATAATTGGGAAAGAAAGAAGAGTTACTCCGTTACACCAGTTTTTGCTCAGAATATTTTTTTTTTGTTTGTTTTTTTATTAATCAAGCCCACTGATTGACTGATTGTTCAGTTTAGCTTGAGTTATTACGACTTAAGAGAGCCAACGAGAGTCAAGTACATCATTCTACAGGAAATAAAGTGTGTAGTTGAACCTATGGAAGGATTATCAGTTGCCTGCAGCTGTCTTGGTCTCTGGATCAGGGACTCACCTGGTCCACTTTGAGGAGTGACCCTTACAGTGTAACACACAGCAGCCTGTGAAGGACTGAATGAAGGGAATCCTTGGCTACAGATGGCCAAAGATCCTTTAATTTGATCACATCTTATTAGAATCTACTCTGCTGGTTGAGATTTAGTGTTTTGCTCTGTAGGATTATCCATTGTGTGAAGGCTTCCCTGCCATGATGGTGTTTGTGTGTTTGTAGTTGGGAGGCACTGTCGGAGACATAGAGAGCATGCCGTTCATCGAGGCCTTCAGGCAGTTCCAGTTTAAAGTGAAGAGAGAGAACTTCTGTAACATTCACGTCAGTCTGATACCACAGGTAAGCCAGCAGCACTTCTGCACCTCACCCTACATTCACGTGAAACTGCTGCCACATTTACATTATGCACACCTGAATGGCACTTTAATGCAAGCCACTTGTTTTTCAAATTCTGAGAGTGTAGAAGTCTACGGCAGAATTCTGGAATGGCAAAGATGGCGGTTGTCTTGACCGTGACGCTAAAAGCCATTTAACAGCCAAACCAGGAAAGGACTGAGCCAAACGTGTTTGCTGCACTCACTTATTTGCACAGTACAGATTTGCAACAATTTGAATCACACGGTAGCATCAACTCAATGTCACTGAGCCAGACACGCTGGATGTAGCGGCACGCTGCATCAAACCTTTAATGAAGCCATAATGTTGTGAAACTGTGGGCATAACTGCCCAGGTAGGTTTCTGGAGGTGTTTCCAAGATGCCTCTGAGAGATGGGACTTGCTTCTGGAAGGACATTGGTCTTATAGTCTCATTGTGTTCATGTGTGTTGTTTGCGTGGTTGTGTCCAGCCCAGTGCGACAGGAGAGCAAAAGACCAAACCAACGCAGAACAGCGTCCGAGAGCTGAGAGGCCTGGGTCTGTCTCCCGATCTGGTGAGTTTCTATTACACGAGCATGCGTGATGCCTCATTTGTGTTTAAATCACATTTCTGAATCAAAATGGCTTTTAGACGTTAAATCTCAGGATTTTCATGCACAGATCATTCTTTGACCCTTTAATTTATAATTTTGCGGTATGCATCAGGGATTACAGTGCTGTGAAAAAGTGTTTGCCCACTTCCTGGTTTTCTTTTTTCTTTTTTCTTTTTCTTTGGTCATATTCAAAAGTTTCACGTCGTCAAACAAATTTTGATATTAGACAAAGATCAGCCGAGGGAATATAAAATGCAAAGCTGATGAATGCTGTCATACCGCATCATTTCACCACCTAGTGACAAAGTTGCGATATGTTCTTTAATGTTTTTGTTTTTCATCTTTGCTGGCAGATCATGTGCCGCTGTTCTACAGCTCTGGAGAACTCTGTCAAAGAGAAGATCTCAATGTTCTGCCACGTAGAGCCTCAGCAGGTGGGTGGAGCACCTGTCAATCTCGACACAGCTGTAACTCACTTTCTCTACAGCTCTAAACTGGATGTCCTGTCTTGCTCCAGGTTATCTGTGTGCACGACGTGTCCTCTATATACAGAGTGCCGTTACTGCTGGAAGATCAGGGTGTGGTGAGCTATTTGAGCAGGAGGCTGAATATGCCCATAGAGACCAGACCAAGGAGGATGCTGACTAAATGGAAGGAGATGTCTGACAGGTGAGTCAGCTCGTCGGTGGGTTGAACCTTTCCCATGAGAGGTGATTATTTTCCTCCAGAGCAGATCGAGTAATAGACGAATACCCATATTGTCCTCACAGGTCAGACAGACTGCTGGAGCACTGCTCTATTGCGCTGGTGGGGAAGTACACAAAGTTCTCAGACTCGTATGCTTCTGTTATCAAGGCTCTCGAACACTCTGCACTCGCCATCAGCCATAAGTTGGAGGTTAAGGTACGTACGCAAAGTCAAAGATAGCACTCAATCCCATCAACAGTTTTGCTTTTAGTTTGGGGCTTCCAAAAGCTTAATAGCATATTTATCAAGCGTCTTGGAACCCAAAACCCAAATGTCATAAAGAGTATCTTGATTTGAACCGAACAGACCGGTGGGGGGAAAAGGCTCTTGGTGCAATTCCGAGCTGTACTACAAAACCAGCTTGACTTGTGCCTTTGAGCCAACCATGTAAACTGTGTACATCTCTTCTTCTCAGTATATAGACTCGGCGTACTTGGAGCCAGGCACTATGCAGGAGGACCCAGTGAAATACCACGAGGCATGGCAGAAACTCTGCAGCTCTGAGTGAGTCCCATGTATGAGCAGTCTTGATAGATAATCCAGCCTGGATATTAAAAGAGCCGCTTTATCAACATGACATTGTTTCTGCTGTCCTCAGTGGCATCCTGGTTCCAGGAGGTTTTGGTGTGAGGGGAACGGAAGGAAAGATTCATGCCATTAACTGGGCCAGAAAACAGAAAAAACCCTTCCTAGGTATAAGAGTGTGTGGCTCACGCTCCATCTTTTAATTGCGCCACTCCCTGTTTACTGTCAGTGAATAACAAATTCAGCAACACAACTTGACTTGTGTTCATACTTTTGCAGGTGTGTGTCTTGGAATGCAGCTGGCTGTGTGCGAATTTGCCAGAAACGTGCTCAGCTGGACAGGTAATGTTTTAAATGTTATTCTATTATTAAAGAAATTAGTTTGCAAGCAACGTTATTGAGATGGAGACAGGCTGGGGGGCACAAAATGAACCATAACGATTCCAGTTATCCCAAGAATCCTACTTGCATATTAGCCACAGACCAATTGCTAAAGCTAACAGATAATTCTGTGCTCTGAGCTGTGCTTAAGTGGATACTTTGTGTCAAAGTTACTTCTACATGAATGGCAGAACACAGGTCAGGAGAACGTTGCATTGTGCATTGGCCTAAAATGTGTATTAAACTTTGCTTGCCTGCGCCTGGAAGGTCGTACCACACTACTACCACCAGAAGGTGGCAGTAATGCATGTAGAAGCTGTTCACCAGCCACCATTAAACAACCAAAATAGAAATTGCAAAGCAAAGACCAACCTCCACTGCTGAAGAATGAAGCCAACACACAAGTGCCACAAAGTGCACTTCCTCTGGGTCTTTTGTGGGCAATTAATTTTCCCAAGCAGTCCCATGAGAAACTGGGACTGTTGTGGAGAGCTGCATCAATAAGCTGAACTCAGTTCTGCTCAATATTAATTTTATCTCTTCAGAAACTGCTACTGCTAAAAGTAGATGTTACAGGTCGGTTAAGGAAAATGTAAAATAAGTGTAGTAAAAACACCAACATCACAATTTAGTCAGTTATTATTTTTCTTTCAGTTTAATTACATTATCTGCAGTTTTCAATTCTTTTTCTTCTTGTCTAGTCTGTTTTGGACTTAAGCAACTGCATTAAGTTCATATTCAGTGTCTGTAGTGGAAATGCGAAGGATGATGGACAGGCGATCACAGAGAGGATCTATATCTGGATATGTTAAACTTCATCACCGAGATTGTTTGTTCACATATGTTTGTAGATCCAAAGAGGAAAAGGACAATCTCAGCACGTGGAAAGTTCTCCAAAAATCCAGCAGTGATGCTGACTTGAAGTTCTCTGCCAGTAATGAATAAAGAGTGCAACAAACTGTCTGTGATTCAGAGCTCCTGCCCTGATGAAGTTAACTATTTTAGTTACACCATCAACAGTTTTTAGCACTGTCTCATACAACACCTCCTGGTGTATAATACAGTGCAAAAATACCATTTAATTTCTGTCACTTCATCTTTCTTCTGCTTCAAAAGTCTGACATTTTTCCCTCCGATTCAGACAGACATTGGTTATAACACCTGCCAGCTTGTTGCATTTCAGCCCCAGCCTATGCAAACATGCAGTTGTCTGCATGAATAAATCGCTCCAGCATCTCCGTAATCCGAGTCTTTCGTTATCCCACAAACAAACATGAGTATTTGGGCTCTGGGACGTCGCAGAGCCCAGGAGAAAAGGTCAAAACGGTTACATTTTTTTCAACTGAATATCCAGATTTCTTGCAGTGTCCTTGATACGTCTTGCTACCATTTGCCTGGAGAGAGGCACATTTTCAAATGCTTCTTTTTTTCTCAGTCCAAACACTGATGAACTCGCAGTCAGAGAATGGTTCCTGCTTTTTGTGATTTTATGTGATTAAAGAGCTGGTTGTGACTGCTCCATCCCTGGATGTGTACAGTTCGGTAAAACTTTGGCTGTTGGCGGCTTATGGAACCTTTTTAATGGATTATCTCACTAAAATCATGGCTTACATTGAGATAAAGAACATCCAGCAAGTTTGGTGTGTGCGTTTCTCTGTGTGTCTGTGCATTGCACCAGTACAGTTTGTAACTGCAACTTGCTAACCAAGCTAACTAGCATTAGCCAATAACATAATAGTCCACCCTCTGATCAAAATATAGAGATTTCCAAATCCATAAAGCTAAGATGGCGGCAGCCAGAATGCTAGCATGGCTACATCCATCTTTTATACTGTCTGTGGTGGAAAGCTAAAGACCTCTGCTGCTGTGATGAGGCGACCGTATGTAGTATGTAACAAGCCTGTCACAGCTATGTTTTTGGGGAATGGGAACAGTTTTCATCTTGAACTGCTTCTCCCTACTTCCAAAGATTTGATCACCGATGGCTGCCTGTTTACTAAAAAAAAAAAACTGATGCCTCTTTCTGTTTCATACTTAGATGCCAACTCAACTGAATTCGACCCGGAAACAAAACATCCTGTGGTAAGTTTTCCGCAGTGCCAAAATTCAATTAAATTTATATAGCAGCAAATAACAACAGTTGCCTCAAGGCAAAAAAAATAACCTGACTCCTGCATGCACCGTAACTGTATTATATAAAAACCCTTTCATTTTAACCTTTGCAGGTGATTGATATGCCAGAACACAACCCCGGGCAGATGGGTGGCACCATGAGGCTTGGAAAGAGACGGACCATTTTCCAAACCAGCAACAGCATACTACGTAACTAAAGCTTTTAGTTCACTCTGGACCAGCTGGTGATGCATTTGTTGCTCTCTGCTTACAGCTCTTCTGTATTCCAGGAAAGCTTTATGGAGATGCAGAATATGTGGATGAAAGGCACAGACATCGATTTGAGGTAATGCCGACCTCATAGTTCATCATAAAAAAAAAAAAAGAAAAGAAAAAAAGCCGGTGACAGCTTATTTTTTGCCTTCATTATATAATATGAAGAGGAGACAGGCAAACTAGGGTCACTACATTTAGTCTTGGGGCGTATTGTCGCCTGCTCACCCTGTTGGCCATATTTTTTTTTTTTACAATAAAAAATTTTT
>VUQJ01036759.1:46254-61556 GCA_015108635.1 Andinoacara biseriatus
TACTACCACTCAGGCACAACCCCGCAAACACAAACATAGACTTTTACACTTAGCAAGACACACATTTTTTCTCAGAAAACGGCAGAAAAAAAACATACAGTGTACAGTTAGAGGAATATGCGGTGAAGCCAGACCATCGTTGGAAGTGACTATAGGCTACTTCAGAACCACGGACAGCAACACATCCCTGCCTGTGTGAGGTTTGCGATTTTGAGATGTCAGCAGTGCAATAAAATAGGTGCAAACTGCTCTTCCGTGGCCGTGGAGCTCTTGTAAGAACACTTACTGCAAACCGTGACCAACATAGACTTCATAATATACGGCTTAACTATAACACGAGTTCTTTTTTCTACTTAAAACCCATTTAAGATCCTTTAATAGCGTAAACTGGCCAAATCTGGGCTGTGGAGGGTTTATGGGAGTGAAATCCCGACTAGTGGAGCATAGGTAAATCTATCACATGATTGCTGCGACCGCTCTGTGCTCCGCGTCTCTTCCTGAACAGAAGGCAGCAGCAGCAGCCGGGACTCCATGTAAACACGCCGCGCACAGGGCTTTGTTTCACACACACACACAGACACACACGCTCCGCAGGTATCTCCCCTCTAGTCATGCCATGGATATTTTGTGGCAATACCAGTTCCGAATCATTCTACTCGGGGATTCCACAGTGGGCAAGTCCTCGCTGCTGAAGCGTTTCACGGACGGGATTTACAGCGATGTGGCGGACCCGACGGTTGGGGTAGATTTTTATGCCCGCTCGCTTGAGATCGAGTCTGGGGTGAAAATAAAGCTTCAGCTCTGGGACACGGCCGGTCAGGAACGATTCAGGTACAGTTGGGCTAAATAAGCTTAAATAAGATATCTGTGAGCTGAGTATATAGCATCATCCTTCAGAGTGCTTTTCGGTTAATAATGGAGAGGCCTCGGTTTAATGTCGTGTTTGGCTGCTATCCTCGAACCCTTTAAATTCAATGAGGGCCATTGCCCGTCCCATTGGCATGTAATGAAATGAGTATAGACAGTATAGAAAGGGGGCCAGGAGAAGATTACATGATGCCCTGACCTGCATAACTATAGGGCATATCGACTTACATCATTCTTTCACGGATGATGGGCAGCCTCCTCATATTTAGGCCCCAGTTTGATTCCCTCAGATACATTTTCAATCGCAGGGATGACAAGTCCCTGTCCAAATCTAGTTCGTTTCTTTCATTCATCTGTCCTGTTGCTTGTTCTGCTTTTTACGTGTTCCTGCTGTTATGGATAATTTCCTTTGAAGAACTCCCGCGTCTGGAGAAGCTCTTAGATCTGCTTTCCCTTTTGAAGCTGTGTTTTCCTCCAGGCTTCACTACACTTAAAGTCTTTCACTTCTGCCTGTCTGGCTGTGGAATCTGTAGTTTTTAACACACCAAATGCAGAGATTAGAACCTGTATGTGCATATATGTTCATAAAAAGGAAACTAATATCCACCAGATGTTTGATGGACCCAAATGACCCTTACTTGGTGCAATTTGATTAATTTCCATTTAATTGGGCATTTATTTATCTCCAGCTTGCAAATTAAATATATTAAACTTAAAAAAAGTATTCAGGTTTCAAGTTTTGACTTCATAACATTACAGAAATCATTTTAATAGGCCAGCAGAGCCAGACGTTCATAGCAATATGACTTAGATATATTTGTTCGACTTGTACTTGATTTCAAAAACTGAAGCCCCAAATGTTGGCTGAGGTCCAGCTTTATTGTCAAATTATTCATTCAGCCATTCTTCGACACATTGCCATCATGAATGAGGTTCTGACAACATTCTCAAATCTTGACATAGATTTAAATTCCCTTGGTTTCCTGCCCCAACTAAGAATAAAACAGGTGCTCTTACAGTGAGGGAAATAATTTCATCCCCTGATGAATATGTAAGTTTGCTCACTTACAAAGAAATGAACAGTCTCTAATTTTTATGTTAGTTTCATTTTAATGGCGAGAGACAGGATATCAACCAAAAACCCAGAAAAAATCACCTCACAATAAAATTATAAATTGATTTGTATGTGAAATAAATATTTGATCCCAAGCAAAACTTGACTTAGTACTTGGTAAAGAAACCCTTGCTGGCAAGCACAGCGGTAAGATGTTTCTTGTAGCAGGTCACCAGGTTTGCATACATCTTAGGAGGGATTTTGTCCCACTCCTCTTTATAGATCCTCTAAATCTTTTAGGTTTCTTGGCAGCTACTTTGTAATTCAAAGCTTTTTTTTACAGATTTTCTATTGGACTGAAGTCTGGAGACTGGGTAGGCCACTCTATGACCTTAATGTCCTTCTTCTTTAGCCACTCCTTTGTTGCCTTGGTGGTATGTTTTGGGTCACTGACATGCTGGAAGACCCACCCACAATCCATCTAAAGTGTTCTGGCTGAAGGAAGGAGGTTCTCGTTCAAGATTTTAGCATACATGACCCTGTCCATTGGCCTCTAAAATGCGGTGAAGTCATCCTGTACCCTTAGCAGGAAAACAGTCCCAAAGCATGATGTTTCCACCTCCATGCTTGACTGTGGGGCTGGCGTTCTCTGGGTCATACTCAGCATTTCTTTTCCTCCAAATATGTTGGATTGAATTGATGTCAGAGAGCTCAAATTTGGTTTCATCTGACCGCAGCACTTTCTCCCAAGCCTTCTCTGAATCATTTATATGTACTTCAAACTTAAGATGGGCCTGTACGTGAGTCTTCTTGAGCAGGGGAACCTTGTGGGCACTGCAAGATTTCAATCCATTATGGTGTCGTGTGTTACCTGTGGTTTTCTTGGTGACTGTGGTCACAGCTGCCTTCAGATCTTTAACAAGCTAGTTTTGGGCTGATCCACCACCTTTCTCATGATCATCCTCACTCCATGAGGCAAGATCTTTCATGGAGCTCCAGACTGAGGGCAATTGATGGTCATTTATTTCTGAATAATTGCACCAGCAGTTGTCACCAAGATTTTTACTGATGGTCTTGTAGTCCATTCCAGCCTTGTGCAGGTCTACAATCTCATCCCTGATGTCCTTTGGCAGCTCTTTGGTCTTGCCCGTGGTGGTGGAGAAGTTGAAATAGAAGAAACTGATTCTGTACACGGGTGTGCTTTATACACATAACGAGTTGAGATCAGGAGTATCTGTAATTGATTGACTGACTTTGCTGTGTGCCACGTGGTCACACAGCCAATCTGTGGGAGCCAGAATTCTTTCATTGTTGGTTGTTCATCAAATACTTATTTCACTCAATTTTTGGTTGATATTCTGTCTCCATTAAAATGAAATTGCCATAAAAATTAGAGACTGTTCATCTCTTTGTAAGTGAGCAAATTTACAAAATCAGTAGGAGATCGAGTTCATCATTCCCCCCAGTCTATAGTTAACATGGTATTTTATTCTATTATCTATTGTAAAATGGCTGATCAAATAATTAATATCAGCGAAAACATATTTGCTTCCCGTAATGTTACTAATGTAAAAACACTATTAACCAAGCTTTGAAAAGAAAATGTGTAATTTCAGTGGTTAGCTTGCAGATAGACAGCTGAAAGACTTAGAAGATAGTTTACAACTTCTTTTCTTGACTCACTTGGAAATCAGTGTCTGAGAATTGTGTCAAATGTGACTAGATATTTTCTTAGTTCCACTGTTTTAATACCTGAGCTGCACTTCAGGCCTTTCTTCAAAGGATTTAAGCTTCTTTTTTCCATAACCTAACAAATGGACTGGTACTTGCATTTTTCTCCTCTAATACCGCACTCATAGCGCTTTTTACCATAAGTCTCATTCACCCACACACGCAATGCGTCACGCAACTTGGGTAGAGTATCTTGGCCTTTTGGCATGCAGAATGGAGGAGCTAGGGAACAAACCACCAGTTTTCTGACTGGTGGGCAACCTGCTCTACCTTCTGAGCCCTAGCTGCCCCTATATTACATCTACAATAGACTTTTCTACAAAGACTCTTTAAATCATCTGAAGATACCTCTTGAGCCTTGTTTGTTTGGTTTGACCAAAGTTGATTTGACTCAGGATTTGATATGAAACTTGCTTTGATGATTCATAAGAGGGGTTCAAGTGTTTAGAAGTAATAAGCCTAGATAACTTTGTCTTTGGTTACTAACACCAGTAATGTGTCTGTCCACCAGGTCTATCACAACATCATATTACCGCAACTCTGTAGGTGGGCTACTTGTCTTTGATCTCACCAACCGCAAAACCTTCGACCATGTGAGGGAATGGCATAAGGAGGTGAGTGAGCACATCCTGCCTCACCACATGGTCTACATCCTCATCGGCCATAAGAGCGACCTCAACAAGGACCGCAAGGTGAGCAGGGATGAGGCGGAGCAGCTGGCTGCCGAGTTGGGAATCCGCTATGTGGAGACGTCAGCCAAGTGCAACAGCAATGTGGACCGGGCCTTTGAGCTGCTGACCAGAGACATCTACGAGCTGATGAAGATGGGGGAGATCGTCACCCGAGATGGCTGGGACGGCGTGAAGAGCGGCCTCAGTGCCAAGGTCCTCTACCCTGCAGAGAATGAAGAGGAACTAGCTGCTGCGTCAGCTGAAAAAAGCTGCCACTGTTGACTGAGAACTCTGTGTCCCAACACCATCCTGTCACACCAAGAGCTCACTTTGTCTCACAGCCGTCCATCAGAACCAAGTCACTCAGACTTAGCACCCTGTGATATCACCATCCATCACTTCCTCACCTTGTGCTTCGTGCCCCGTCTGTGTGTTGGTTTTTCTGACAGCTGGGATTATTTTTGATCAGGGCGCTAGAGTAACTACGGATGTGTATCTCTTAGGAAAGTTGTAGTGTTAATTCGAAATGATGTAGCATGAGTCGAGTTATTTTGAGCCTCATCCGGCTCAAAAAAAACGAAAACATGCCAGTGTGATCAGGTCTTGAGGATTATAGTGTAGCCAGTACTCCTTTTTATAGCAATGGAGCTAAAGGACTACTAAGCTCAAGAAAGTACAAATGGACTATTATGGTCTGGCATCACCTACATTTTGTATGGTACTATTATGGGTTTCTACT
This sequence comes from Andinoacara biseriatus, assembly GCA_015108635.1. Lineage (NCBI taxonomy): Eukaryota > Metazoa > Chordata > Actinopteri > Cichliformes > Cichlidae > Andinoacara > Andinoacara biseriatus. The sequence continues at coordinate 51,317 of VUQJ01036759.1, forward strand.
TGTCAAAGTTTGTGCAATGCTTTGCCTGCAGTCTTTAGTGACTGTAATATTGTAAATAATAGTTAAATCTATACAGACGAGAGCTTAATACATAGTGTGAACAGACACAGTGCACTCTGAAATAAGTGTCACCATATTAAATCCATGTGCTCCTCCTGCTTCTGTAAGCTGTGTGCGCACTTATGCCAAATTGATTTAAACCTTTGATCATTCTGTGAACAGATGAATAATGTTTTTTTTGTAAAAAGCTAGAGAGTATTTGTAGTAAAGGCGTATACATGAATATAGATTATTGCAATTAGAGTAGGGGGTTCCGTTTAGGTATTTGTATGACAACATAAGTGGCAGCAGGAAGTGTGTCAAAGGTTCCCCTCTGAGTCATCAGACCTTTAACAATGACAGAAAAAAGAAAAAGAAAGTTGAATAATAATAACATCACATTCAGGCTGTAGGTGGGGATAACTGCCAACTCATTTACTGACATAGATGGATGTGTTACTTCATGTGCTGTTCAAGATGTGTGAGAGAACTGAAGTCCAAATACATGGTATCATACACAGCAGAAGCTAATGACCTTTGACATGGTTGTTGCAGCCTTCTAAACTGGCTTAAGTTCAGCTTATCTGGGCTATCAGTCCAGCAAATGTCATGTTGTGAAACCATGGTGTGGGATTTAACTGGTCTCACTCACAATTTGTGCCACTTTTTTTTTTTTTTTGCTGTACAAATCCTTAAAATATTTATTGCAGACCCTTAAAAGCAGACCTACACATTTTTTGGGAAAATGTTTGATTGATTTTTTTTGTTGTTGTGTGAATTAGGAGGAAAATGGCAATTACCCTAGCTTAGCATAAAGACTTATGCAGCTCAAGAAAAGTAATGGGTTTGAGCAAATAAATTTTATGTTTTAATTCAAATAATTCAGTTTTATTTATATAGCACCAAATTACAACAAACAGTCACTTCAATGCGCTTTATATTGTAAGGTAAAGACCCTACAATAATAACAGAGAAACCCAACATTCAAAATGACCCCCTATGAGCAAGCAACTGGCAACAGTGAGAAGGAAAAACTCCCTTTTAAACAGGAAGAAACCTGCAACAGAACCAGGCTCAGTCGCTGGACAGCAGCCTAGGCCTACAGCAGCATAACTAAGGCAGGGTTCAGGGTCACCTGATCCAGCCCTGACTAATAAGCTTGATCAAAAAGGAAAGTTTTAAGCTTAATCTCAAAAACAGAGAAGGTGTCTGTCTCCCAGTTTCAAACTTGAAGCTGATTTCACAGAAGAGGGGCCTGAAAACTGAACCCTCTGCCTCCCATTCTACTCTTAAGTATCCTAGGAACCACAAGTAAGGCAGCAGTCTGAGAGCTAAGTGCTCTATTGTGGTGATACGGTACTAGAAGGTCTTTAAAATAAGCTGGGGCCTGATTATTCAAGGCTTTGTATGCAAAAACTGGGATTTTAAATTCAATTCTGTTTTTAACAGGGAGCCAACGAAGAGAAGCCAATATGGGAGAAATATGCTCTCTTTGTAGTCCCTGTCAGTTCCCGGTGACCCAGTGCAGCCTGTGGCCCTCAGTATGTCAGTTATGTTCTAATATGCACTAGTAGGCTGTCGCTAGGATTGCTATTCCTCCTGCTTCCAGTCTTCATGCTGAGCTAGGCTCGTTGCCTCTTGAGTCCCAGCATGGCGGTATCCTTCTCAGCAAAATCATGAAAGAAAGCTAAATGCGTATTCTTGAAAAGGGCTAGGCTAGGTTATTTTATTTAAGACCTGTTCTATAAATGTGACAGAGGAAATCCCTTTTATCAATCTTCAAAAGCAGAATTTTCATCCACCTAAATATAATTGAAAAGGGCAACGTTAGCACCTACAGTTAAAGCTGCTGAAATTCTTTTAGCTAACTAATGTGTTTTAGATTTTATTGACCTGTGATGCTTTCATTACCAACTGTAATGTAGAATGAGTGGACATTTCCACACCTGACTTCCAGACACTGCAGTGAATACCTTTAACAAAGAGGATCATGAATTCTTTCAAGCCTCCAGAGGCTAATAATCTGCTGTTTGCAGGCCCGGAGCTTGTTACAGGCTACTGCCTCTCCCCCACCTCTTACTCACCAGCTTTTCACAATGAAAATTTCTCCACACACATTGTAAACAGGGAGAAATTATGCATTCTGTAGTTTTTATTTAGCATTCATGCGACATTTCTTTTTCATTTGTCTGGCACAGTTAATAAAGTGGACGTTAGATGTGATTGCAGCTTAATATTAGGTGAGGAATATGTTTGAATGCATTTCCACTCCTTTATTTATTTATTTTTGCACAAATTCAACCACAGCCTATTATGACAGTTTACCATACTATATACAATATATGTTTTGGTTTTTTTGACAATCAGATGTTATCATTACTGTACATGTTCTCAGCATAGGTGAGGAGTCCAGCGTAGGGGTGGCAAACCTTAGAATCATGCTAAATGAAAACCTAACCAGTCTGTACGACTACCTTTCTCACTTTTGCCTCTAATCTACACAGGGTTGCATTGTATGATATTGTATGTTAATACTGTGCTGTGAGCATGATTCCCATTCCTGAGCACTACACACAAGGACTGCAGGCTCATGGAGTCTCACCTGAAAGATAAGCAGAAATATTATTCCGAAAGACTGAATCTTTGGGCTGATATAAATAAGTATAATTAGAAAAACTATAAATGAACAATAGCAGGAAAAATATGAAATGTTTTCATCCTATTTGTAATCTTACAAGCTATACCTACACATCTGCAGTGACTGTGAATAGTAATATGACTATAATGATGGTGACTAAGCGACACACAGTCCAACTCCAGCTCCTCTCCGACTGGCTTCTTTAAAGAGAATTGGTGGAAACATTCTTATTTGCTTTCTTTCCCTTCCCTCCTTTCCAGTGAGACTGATACCACACTGTCTTTAGTAGAAAACTAAAGTTATCTGCTGGATTTTTATGGGTTTTATTTTAGTTTTTTATATTTTAGTTTTTGAACAGCTTTATAAAACATACATTATAGATACATTATATTGCCAAAAGTATTCACACCCATCCAAATCATTACATTCGGGTGTTCCAATCGCTTCCACGGCCACAGGCATATAAAACCAAGCTCCTGGGCATGCAGACTGCTTCTACAAACATTTGTGAAAGAATGGGTCACTCTCAGATGCTCAGGGAAGTCCAGCGTGGTACCGTGATAGAACCTGTGCAAGAAACCCAGTCATGAATTTTCCTCCCTACTAAATTTTCTGTCAGCTGTTAGTGGTATTATAGCAAAGTGGAAGTCATTGGGGTCAACAGTAACTCAGCCAGGAAGTGGTGGACCATTTAAAATGACAGAGTCCTAAGGGGCACAGTGCAAAGAGGTCACCAACTCTCTGCAGAGTCAGACTCTACAAACTTCATGTAGCCTTCAGATTAGCTCAAGAACAGTGCGTAGAGAGCTTCATGGAATCGTTTCCATGGCTGAATAGCTGCAGTCAAGCCTTACATCATCAAGAGTAATGCAAAGAGTTGGATACAGTGGTGTAAAGCACACTGCCAGTGGACTCCAGAGCAGTGGAGATGAGTTCTCTGGAGTGATGAATCACGCTTCTCCATCTGGCAATCTGATGGACGAGTCTGGGTTTGGTGGTTGCCAGGAGAACGGTACTTCTCTGACTGCATTGTGCCAAATGTAACCTTTGGTAGAGGGGGGATTATGGTGGGTTTTTTTGGGGGTTTTTTTTCAGGAGTTGGGCTCGGCCTCTTAGTTCCAGGGAAAGGAACTCTTAATGCTTCAGCATACCAAGATACTTTGGACAATTTCATGCTCCCACCTTTGTGGAAACAGTTTGGGGATGACCCCTTCCTGTTCCAACATGACCATAAAGACATGGATAAGTGAGTTTGGTGTGGAACTACTTGACTGTCCTGCACAGGTTCCTGACCTCAACCCAACAGAACATTTTTCAGATAAATTAGAGCCTGTGAGCCAGACATTCTCGTCAATCATCAGTTTCTGACCTCACAAATGTGCTTCTGGAAGAATGGTCACAGATTCCCATAAACACTCCTAAACCTTGTGGAAAGCCTTCCCAGTAGAGTTGACGCTGTTATAGCTGCAAAAGCCGACATCATATTAAACCCTATGGATTAAGAATGGGATGTCACTCAAGTTCATATGCATGCGAAGGCAGACAAGTGAATACTTTTGGCCATATACTGTACAAAGAGTAATTCATGAACTAACATGAATTACTCTTTAGCATGTTGGTTCCATCTCTATATTGAACACGAGCATGGAGTGCTTTAGATTGTAACGGCTGTAAAAAGAAATTGAAAAAAGAATCCATCAATCAAACTATTGATACCAATTGTTTCTCGTCAGTCTTTGAAAGAAAGCAAATAAGCACATTTTTAAAAAAAATCATGCTATTAATAGTGTGTTTTTATGCTATCCAGTGAACTGATCAAAATAAGCACTGGTAAGTCTCCTCTACCATGAAACATCAGCGGCTGTTGGACTACATGCAGAACAGCACAGTTTCTGATTCCCATGATCATATTCCACGGTAGTATTGAATAAATGTTATTTATTTTCTATTTTATGTATAAGGGAGATGCCTTTTTCTTTAATGTGACTTTACTGATTGGTTATAAAATTAATAAATAGATGTCCATTGAAAAATGTTTGGACTGGATGTTTGGTCTTCTTAGCAAAGATTTGGCGCCCTCTTCTGACAGATTTAAGAAACATCATCATGACCTATATTGGTTATATTCATTCATTTATGGTAGTTATAGTAAAAATCTGGACCAATATAATTATTGAGGCCGAGCCTAACTACGAGTTACGGCCTGTATTACACTAGGTAGTAGTGTAGTAGTTTAGCATGGCACAACACCATATAAGATCGTTGTTGTAATATTCGAATCTATTCCATCGTCTGTTTAGAACTCAAGCTACCATTCAGAACACTTTATGTCCTTAATGTTATGTCTGGAAAGTTGAGCAACCCACACCACACACACTTTTCAGTTCGATAAACTATGTAAGGCTGGAAGACAGGCGGAAAACGGTCGTGCTTTCTTTAATCGTTGTTGAAACATGAGTTTCTCACATGAGTAGAATAGTTTGTTTTCTTTCAGTGGGATATCGAGTGCCCCACATCACCTGAATGCAACACTAAATACCGCCGCCTGCAGCACCCAATGGTAGCCAACAATGATAAAAAGCCCCGCCTTTATTACCCATCATGCTCTACGACGCCCAAATATAATTTTCCAAATACGGACAAGTTTTGATCTCCACCAGCTTAATGCGTATAGCAATGTAAGAGTGAAGGCTGCTTTTCCGTTTGAGGTTATACAAAACATTATGAAACATTGCAGTACCAATGTGATTTCAAACATCATGAACCGTGAGTGAAGAACAGGTTTCCTATGTTCAGCTCGTGGGAAGTCGTCTGTCACATTAAAAAGGGCTTCTGCTGTGTTTAGCACAGGAGAGGTGGGGTTTCCACCTTTTCTGCGGAATCGTCATCAAGAGATTTCGGAAGCACAATTTTTAATCCGGGGGTTGCTGATGATCGCTTGTCTCGGCGCCCCAATTAACATTGTTAAAAAAAAAAGCTTTAACTAATAGCTACACAGGTGCATTCTGAATAAATACACGTATCTAACAGTTGCAGGAGGTACTGACTTGATGGTATTAGTCGTCAGGGTAGTAGAAATTATTTGCAAGTTAAATTACACTGCCAACGTAACACAAAGAGAACACTCATTAGGAGAACATACAAGTCTTTGAGGTTTGACCAGATATGATGTGTTAAGTTATTATTAGCTTGAATATTCTTGCCAGCGTTTATAAATTCGCTAATAAGCAGGGGCAGCGGTGGTGAAAGCGGTAAAAAGCTACGGTTTGCGCAGGGTTTGCATGAGCGTGAAAACAGGGCGAGCGCTGTTCAGCAGGAAGTCGACCTATATCTACCAAGTGCGCATGCTCCGCAGCTCTCCTCTATCTAGGGATGCGTTTGTCTTCATAAAACGGTAAGAACGAGCTAATTTTTACTGTGTGTGTTTTAAATATACATGGCTGTAAAATACCGTCTGCTCTTATCACGCAACCTGTAGTTTTAGCGAGGTGGGGTTGGGTACATTGCGGAGGGGGGTTCAGTCAGCCAGGCTCGTACTGAATGGAGGGGCAACGCCGTCGCCGTGCCGTTGTTTGCTGTACGTGCCGCCGCACAGGGAGACGTCATTTTGAGGGGGAGCGGAGAGTTAAAATGCAGAGTTACGAAGGGACGTACGGTTCATAGACAAGCGGCACGTAGCCGTCACACTGTAAATGCAAAGCTTTACCGTCTCGGACAGCGGAGTTCACGTTATTGTTCGGATTCCCACACATGAAGTTACGCCCTTGTGTTAGCAGTAATGGCTACCGCCGAGCCTAGTCTGAGGAGCTCCAACAGCGAAAAGTAGTCAGCTGGCTGCTGTGGTAGCGATAATGAAGCCAACTTAAAAAGAAAAAGAGAAAAAGTAATTTATCTACAACAAAACAGATGGATGTAGTTTTAGTTGCGCTGTGAATGGGTTAATAATCTTTTGTTTGTTAGTCCCCTCGAAAACACGCAAAACTGTGGTTTCTATTCCCTAACGCGCGTGGGGAAAAACCCGCACTGTACTGAGAACATCGCGCAGCTTTAGAGCAGCTTCGCTTCGCCGGTTATCGTGGTTTCACATTTCAACAGCTTTTGAACATTTCCCACCCTGTTATAATCTTGTGTGTAACCCTTATGTACATCAGCAAACCGTTATATAAAAATGACTTCTATTAACCCACTTAATATTTCTCATATACGTGGCCTAGACGGACCTTTACTAAAATATGGCGTTCGTTTAATAAGTATGCATAACTTCACCTAACGCTTATTGATATTAATGAACTGGCCCATTTATGTCATATGAAAAGAGTCAACAATAAAATAACATTTCTATATATAACAGGATTAACAAAATCTGCCTTTTGGTGAATGGTTTCCCACTAACATCCAAACTATTACTGGACAGTTAACAGTTTAAAGGTCAATGGGATAAAAAGGAGAATACCAATACCTTAATTCACACATTAAGGAAGTTCACATGCTAAAGGCCTCTCATGCACGTAGTCCCTCATTTAGTTTATCACAGTTTGGTCATACACAGTAAATCCACCCACAATAAAGTTTAGAAAAAGCAAGAGAAGCTGAAAGTAACAACTAAGAGAACTTCTTTTATTAGCATCAAACTGCATCAGATGTTTCCTGTTCTCCGGGTGCATTTTATGGGAGGAAAAAATGAAGCATCCACAGTTCCTGTCAAAATAAATGAAGGTAGACCAAATGAGCATTTCTGTTCAGTTCCACCCATTACAGCTGACTGAAGCTGAGCAAATACAGTTGATGGAAAGAAATCTCACCCAACTAGCAAAGTCTTTGATGATAGCTTCCAAAACACACACTCACCACTGAAGCTGTGCAATAACGTTGAAAGCAGCTGAAGGTAGCTCGTATGTAGTTTTTCTGTATCTGTACGCATATTTTTCTGATGTTATTGTTCCTGCAGTAACCACGAGGACACAAGACTCTGAGATAGGAGAGTGGCCCCAAATCTTGGTGCACCCTACACCATGCTTTGCATTGGCATGAGGTTTTAGTATTAAAGTGCAGTGCAACCTTTGTCTCATCTCCCTTTAAACAACTTTCCCACATGTTTTAGAGCATTCAGATTACACTTGAAGTGGCAACATTCTTATGCAGATTTTTTTTTTTTGTTTGTTTGTTTGTGGTCAACAGGAAGTGAATTAGTTATTAGTGCAGAGGTTCACTAAATCTTTTGAGCTTAGGGTGTGAATAATTGCTAAGTGTGTTCAAAAGTGGTCTCACAACTGTGTGTTACATTATGACATAATGTCTGCATTTCAGTCAAAATCTTTCTAGGACAAAGTTCTCTAACTCATCAGCCATCTTGAAATGCCTCCAGGTCCTTCAAGATGGCTGCACAAAGTTTGCAGACTTTGACTCACGGTTTTAAAAAGCTCTGCTCTTAGCCTACCCGATGTTGGCTAGCAGACGTTAACTAGCAATGCCAATGGTGGGTTTTGCCATGCAAAAATCTGAAAAATATACAAGCTTTATCTCACCCCCACCCCCTTTCTTTTTAATATATTTATGGCTTTTCAGATGAACAAACTCCTAGATAGCTGTTGCACAAAAGTGGCCCCCTCCCTCTAGTCTACTCGAATGAGTGTGATGGCGACCACTGATGAGGTCACTGTGTCCACGGGAGAAGTGGTGATGGTGAAAGTGGACGGTGGCGAAGGTGACCCTGATGACCCTAATAAGACTCAGGTCATCCTCCAGCTCCAGCCAATCACCACTGGGTAAGTACCGAGAAACTACAACTCACTTCAGAATGATAAAACACCACAAACAAAGCTACAGGGATTCCAGGTGATCAGCCGTTTCCCACACTTCCTCTGCGCTACCAAGAGCAGATGTGAAAGTCCCAACTGTTTTCTTTTTCAGAGATGAGTCTGCTGAAACAGATGCGGCTGTCATGGCTGTTGAATCTCATCCAGGTAAGAGGCTGTCACAATGATTCAGACAACTCGAGAGATATAACGAAGCATCAGTTTTGCAGATTCCTTTACATAAAGCTAGTTAAGCGTTGCATGCATTTTCTCCTTGTAGAGCAAACTGAGGGAGACGACGTTGAAATTGGCTGTCCTATAACGTGTGGTGACTGTAAAGCTGTGCTGCTAGTGAAGAAGTTTGTGTGCCCAGGAATCAACGTGAAATGTGTGAAGGTTGGTATCTTTTTTTTTTTTTTTCTATCTTCCTTGTGGCCAACGTGGACTCAAAGGATAAATCATTAAAACATCACCAAATATAGCAACATGACAACTAGGTTATTCAATAGTCACTGAGCAGGAAACAACCATGTAGCGCTGACAAGTGTCCCAGTATATCTGCACAGAGTCATCCAGTTAATTTCTTCTCACTCTAAATAGCAGGTTTCAAATAACCAGTGCTGTTTACAACTCCAGCCAAACAAGTGCATACAAGAGCTGAGCAGTTAAATGTTAAGTTAAAGCAGTCAAATCTTTTACAAAAAATTTCTATGCAAATTTTTTGATCACAGTGTTGTAAATGAGTTGAATTACAGAGGTCTGACTGTCTGTGATGACCTGCTAAGTCCAGCAAATCTTCTAAACCACATAAAATGTTGTATTGTGAGCACTAAGGCTCGCAAATAAATCCATAATGGGGAAAGAAAAGAATTCATGCTGCTGTCTGTACTGCAAGACATTATTATAGGTTAGCCAGCAGGCATTTAAGTATGATCAGATGAAACATTTATTTAATAAAGTCAAGTTAACTAGCAAGGATCCCTGAATGAATAACATATATTGATAATGATGAAACAATGAGTGAGGCCAGGTGGTGCGGTTCGGGGAAGGTCTCACTGAGGATTTCCAGTTGCTCCCAGACATGACAGAACCCTCTGGAACCTTTGAGAGAGGATGATAAAGAGGAAAATAAAGGGACTCAAGTGTGGGCCACATTGCATTCATTTAATACATTATATAAGCAGGAACTGTACTCCAGCTGCTACAGTTGCCAATAGTTGACAGCATCAGAAATCTACTGTGATTTCTAAATCACAGCATGTCTAAAAGAAGAAATGTGATCCTCTGATGTGATGCAATACATGTTCTTAGTTATTTCCAGTGTCTTATTATCCACATTGCACTTACTGAACTGAACACACTTACTAAACTAGCACTCTGTCTACCAGTATGAAGACCAGCTGATCAGTCCCAAGCAGTTTGTGCACATTTCTGGAAAAGCCACTCTGAAAGACTGGAAGAGAGCCATCAGGATGGGAGGAGTCATGCTGAGGTGAGGGGGATTTATTTTTGATATAGAGCACTGACATACTATGGCTTTTAGATGACTGTGCTGGTTGGGTGCACAGACACACATGGTAATGAGTTGAGATGTGACTCATCCATCTTGAATAAATATTCTAATATTCTTCTTCTGTGGCTTTGTGACAGGAAGCTAACAAGTCAGTATTTCCTGACTTCTGAGCTGTGAATGAGATGATAATAACCCATGGGCCTTCCTATCTCTTTGCCTGATAGAAATAGATTTTTCTGTATGATTTTAAACCTG
>VUQJ01036767.1:4109-18847 GCA_015108635.1 Andinoacara biseriatus
TTAATAAAAAAAAAAAAAAAAAAAAAAAAAAAAAGGACGCACAGATACACATGTAAACACACACAACAATTACTTTGAATCCCCGGATGTTTATTTCAGTGCTTTTCCACTCTCTGTTGTTTAATGCATGTTGTCAAGAAACAGTAAAAGTTTAAATCGAAGCAGAGCCTGCGCTTGGAGGAAGGTTATGGAAATCATTAGAGGACATCATTGTTCAATATTTATATGTGTGCTTAATGCACACACAAATATTGTGTCTTTTTGTGTGCAAGTCAGTGTGTGCGTCTGTAAAACCTTTTCTGAATTGTTAATGTTATGCGTGTTTGAGCCTTGGTCGTATTGACGTTCACATGTGTCCACAGTTTACTTGCATCTTCGCGCTCACTCTGTTCACAGGCTTTTACGGGAGAACGGTGTCCTTTAGTTCAAGCCATTACTCATAGTGTTAGAACTTTTTTAATAGGAAACCAAGCAAGATTTGGCTCAGCGGAGACTCATGGACAGACAATAGTACATTGATGCTAGCACTGTGTCACTCCTAACTTCTCACTCCCTCTGCGCCTCTAGGTGCTGACAGACTGATAGGCAGCTATTGTTCCACATCTGAATCGGAGGAAGGCAAGCTGTGGCCTCTCCCCTGCCTCCTTGCTTCCCCCTTCCACTTTACTGGCCACTACTTGTGAGCGCCCTCTCCTAATTCCTTGCTCATTTTCACTACACCCCCCCCCTTTTTTTTTCCATGCACTCTTTTATTTTGATTTGCAGATATTCCACGTTTGCTTGCACACTCATCTCCTGCTCATTTCCCCTTTCTGCTAGTCTGACTTCCTCTCTCTGTCTCTCTCGCTCTCTCATCTTGCTGTCTTGTACTTCCCCCTCCCTGGCTTTTCCCCACCATGCATCTGTCATTCCCACTCTCCCTCCCTTTTTATCTCCTGACTGTATGTATCCGTCTATCTGGGCCTGGAGTGCCACGAGCAACTTGGCAGGTCACATTCTTTGCTCCTCCATCTGTTGGCTTGATCTTCAATTTCACTTTATCAACATTGTCATCCTTTTTACTATATTGTTGCCTTTCTGTCTCCGTCTCTTTCTCTCTCGCCCGTCCCTTTTTGTCATCACCTTCATTTGTCCGTGAATCCTTCTCCTCTCATAACCTTCACCACCAGTAAACCGCAGGATCAATCTGTGGATGGCTTGTGGTGAAAAGCATGTTCAAAGTTCAAAGCAAAGTTTCCTCTGCAGTGGTAGTTTGAATTAGCACACTTATTATCTCTCTGAAATTTTCCTCAGTGGTGTCACACTCTGATAATTGCTCAAGCTCTTTGAGATAATTGGAGTGTTATCAAAATTCCACCGTGGTAACGAAACCAGATATCCAGTGCCTTAAAAGGGATTTATAATGCTTGCAGCATGAAGTTGTATAATAGTGACATACTGTAGTGTAAAGGTGTTAGAGGTCATAAAAGAATAGATTCACTATATACACTTTGCGTATGTGCTTTGGAAGTTTGATGAAAAGACAAACACTAACAAAGGAAAAAACCCAAGATATGAAGGGTTAATTAACGACCTCCAGAAGTGTTTTAGGAAACTTTGCTACATGTGCTGGTTTTTGCTTTATATTTACCTTGACAACATAAAAGAGGATTGAAGCATCTTCCCTTCCAGAATGAATGCGTTTGCCTTTACAGGATTATTGATTTGCATATTTATACTGTTCCCATCGACTGTTAACACATAAAGGTTAAATATCCATTTTGAGCAAAAAAAGATATAAAAACAAACGTGAAAAAAGTTTTCCATTGCGGAGCTTGCTCTTCATCTGTATTTGGATCGGTTTTATTTTCCATTTATCCACATAGATGGCTAGATACAGTTTTTTTTTTTGTTGTTCCAATATGGCACACATGGTAACAGCTGGTCACTCACTCTTCCATCTATTCAGGTTGCATTTTGGTGAGAATCCACTGAGTGGCAGTAGTATGTCAGAGCTAACTCTCAGATAGATGCCCTCTGCGACCACACAAACGCACTCCTACACACCGCGACGCACACAGCTAATCACAAACCAGTTTGAAAGATATATGGACACAATATGGGACCCACGCACACAACGGTGGCATGCACAGACCCACATGCGCAGTAACGGAGTGAACTCTTCTGTCTCTGACAGCACCAAGTGACACTTTACAATAACACGGGCCTGAGGAGGGAAAGGAAGTTGACTTAACGAAGTGTCTGGGAATGAAAGGTGGCATGTTTCCCTCGCTCACAAAAAAGGTCAAAGTGGAGCAGCCAGAACAGGCCGGTCTCTGAGCCAGTGTGTCATACTCACACGGTGTCACGTGAACATTTAAAGAGGCTGAATATTTAAACAAAAGATACGTATGAAAACATGTTTTAAATGACCCCGTGAGTCACTTCACATAAAAAATGAATTCCTAAACAGCCCTCAATTTTATTCACTCGCCATTGCCGCTCTTTCTTGTAATAAAAATCCTCAAATTACTGTGAATTTTACTTGATTGTGGATTTGTGCACTTGAAAATGTTTAACTGGAAAATATCTGGTTTGCAACTTCACTGCGGTAAAATGGGGTTGGAATTTTTATAGCACTTTTCTAGTTGTATTGACCACTCAGAGTCATTTTCCCATTTTCACGGTACTTTATCTATCACACGTGCCGCACTCATACAACAATGGATGCATTAAGGGCAATTTGCTTCTTCATTTTGCCCAAAAACACTTCCACATGCAGATTGCAGGAGCCACGCCTGTAGACATATAAACTCAGTTTCTTAAGAGCTCATTCAAGATTTGAATCCAGGACCTCTTGCACCATATTAGTGGCTCTCAAATTATGGGGCGGGGTATGCTTTTCACATGGGCCAGACAACCAGATGAAAAACATGAAGTGAAAGTGAGCTAATGAAAATAGCCAAACAAGAGTTTACAGATGTTTTCGTGCGGACCTTTAACTGAAATTCAACTAGGATCCATTATAAATTGTTAATGATTAATAAAACTGTGAGACATGAAGCAGGGATTTTTCTTTTTGATTTCTGAAATTGGCCACGCCAGAAAACATTTGAGAACCACAGCCCCAAAACTAATGAACTCGTCTGTGTGTGTAAAACGCAAGAGCTGCAACATTTGCATACGTTTCTTTATTTTTACTGCATGCTTTAGTTTCATTCAGAACACGCACTCACCCCCTAAAGCACAACTGAGTTCGCTTGGCTTTCATGTGTGAAGAATGGGCTAGTAAGCCTGTTCCTGGCACACCAACACATCACATACTGTATACATACAGCACAGACAGAATCTTGTTAACTCCTTAAAGACCCAATTCATAAATACAGTGGGGTGTTGAAACGCTGCTACGACACTACTGGCTGTGTTTACATAGTGATTTATTGCATTAAAGACAATGCTTTCAGTGAAAGTTATTGTCTACGCTTTGGAAACAAGGGCTCACAGGGTCTGGCAGCCTAACATGAGTTTTGCATCTGTTTATAGTCTGTACAAGACATAATGCATCAATAAAGCATTGCTGTATTGGGGATTGCATTGTTACAGTAGCTATGGACAGCAGTTGATGCGTGTGCGTCGATGCTAACTGCATGCCGGAACATCTTTGTGTCTTTGTCTAAATACTAAAGCTATGATCTCTTCTTTGTGTAGGTGCACATCTATACAGCACTCTAAACACACTTTCAATAAAGGGACAGGGATAAATATTGTCAGCGTGTGTTTGGACTATACTGTGAAATCAATATTTAGTCAATATTTAGCCATAAAATGCTTTTGGGAAAGATGGAAGTTTAAGAGGTGTGCACCAAATTCATAACTCAACAAGATATTGGAGGTTTGTGTACACCGCCACTTCTTTGTAAGCAGGTAAACACATTTTAAGGCAAAGAGGAAACTGCTAACAAAAAAAACACCCAAAAACCAAAACAAAATAAACAAATAAAAAAAGTAACAATAAATAAAAAATAATTTAAAAACACAAATCCCACTTCCTCTTCACTGTTTCGCTAATATCAGATCAGATTTCAAATGAAATCTAAAAACATAACCAGACACCACTGTGGGTTTAATTTCAGTTTATGTTATTTATGTACTTTTTCTATCTTTTAGTAATTTCTTGGCTTATTTTTCATTTACATAAGGGATCAGAAAAGTCACACTTGGAGAAACGCCAACCCGCATCTATCATTGCATTTCAACAGCAAAACTAACAACTCCCTTTAAAGAAGCGCTTGATATGCTAGAAAAAAAAATACATGTATTGTGGTTCTCCAGAGGAAATTATATTTGCACTTTTGCTGAAGGACTGAAGAGTTCCTTTCACCTGTGCATAACAGTTCATTTGTTTGCTGTGCAGGAAAACGTCACAGTGATACAGATGTTGCCCTTTTGACTGTGATGGATTGGCTGTGATTGGTTGGATGGGCGTTCATCCAGTCTAAATTGTGCTGTATGTCAGTGTGCATTTTCAGATACAGAACTTCCATTTGACCCCCTCCCCCCTTCCCCCAAAATGGTATCATTTAATTCAGTGAAAAAGTGGAGAAGGAGTATAATAGTGTTTCTGCACATGCAAAGGTTTTACATCAATCATGTACCTACCTACAGATTCACAGTGCTCCAGAATGCTATCTCATTTTGCCAGTGAATCTAATGCAGTGGTCTTCTGAAAGATCAAAGCTGCTTGCTGAAGTATCATTTGTTTCTTACCTTGGTTGTATGAAAGAAAATTGGATACTGGATTTCATGATGATACCTCATTTATCTGAAGGAACGTTGCTCAGTGATGTAAATACTGAAAAAAGATTTCCCAGCTTCCGCTACGAAAGACCAGATATTCCAAATGCTTCTGCAAATTTGGGCCCCTAGAGGAAGTGCATTGGCATTCGCTGCAGTCGAGTGCATAAGAGACAGAAATTTCTGCCAGTTCCATATACACAAATGAGCATAAACTATGGCTCTTCTATACTTTTTACATTTTATTGGACTGAATAAGTCTTCTGCAGGGTCTGCAGTGCTAAAAAAAAAATCGTCATTTTCCAACCTTTCCTTTTTCAGTGATGTGTGGAAAAATGCTTTTTAGGCCAGTGAGCCTCATGCAACGAGTACAGAAGTTGTAATAACACGCTAGGCCCATTGCACCAAAATCAACAAAGCACTGTTTCTGCATACTTCTTCAACATCCACTGGTGTTTCATACATTACTTTGGACCCTCTCCTAGTTTGGGGTAAGGATGCTTCCACATTCTCAAAGTCTGTCAGCAAAGCCACAAGTTTGTCGTTTGAGCTACCTCTGAGATCTCTTCCATGACTTTATGCAGGCGCTCAGACTTTAGCCCCAAGTCTTTGATATAGGGTGTTATTCATTACCAACAAAACATATCGCTAGATCCTCTTTGGGATAGTGCTCGTCTCCTTTACTCTTCTCTGCCCCTTGCCCCTCATTATCAGGTAGGTATTATAACCGGACATGATCGTGTGTGATGCCATATGTGTTATTCACCATAAATTGACCTCGACAGTTTGTTGAATGTATAAATGTGTACAGCAATGACTCAACTTTAGTGTAAAGTTGAGACACTGCCTTAAGAATAAAGTTGTGAATATAATTTTTTTCAATACGGTGATATCTGACGACATTCTAGAAATAATTGGCTCTAGATGACAAAACAGAGGTAGAAAATATAAGGAAGGCGAGAATTTGGGAAAGAGAGCTTTTGATTGATTTGAGGGCAGCAGCTTTTTAGTTTACTTGTACGTGTATGGTGATGGCAGGGCTAGAGCTTCCAGATGTGGAGTGGGCAACCTGCCTGTCGACCCCAAACACAGGAACTACCCGCTGGTGCTCAGGATTAATCAAAGCCAGGGGAATCTCTATAGTAAAATGAGGTAGCGGATTAATGTGTATATCTCTTAGTGTGTGTGTGTGTGTGTGTGTATATGTGTCATTATCTTTCAAAGGATAAGAGTTTTTTTTTTTACATATATTTTTGTCTGTGCCACACTAACAGACTCCCATTAAGGAAGAACTCCAGACTTTTCCAAGTCTCTTGATTTGCTCTCAACTACATAGAAAAGGAACTCAGCCCTCATTTTTGCTGATGGTGCCCTTTGGGAAGAGTCTAATAGTCTAATGTTGTTATGGGAAACATGTAGTCATGCTGGCATATGCGCAGTATTTACAAAACAACCAACCACGAAAGCATATTTTTCCTGAAATTTCAATCTGATCTTAAATCAGCACATGTGTATATGCAATAATCACTCGGCCAAAACACGCATCCCTAATGATGGTTTTTAGATTCAAAGTCTGCTGATGGAACTTCATGAGCCTGTGTCAGAAGCAATCAAAATGGGTTTGCAGCCTTTCATGGAAGACTTACAGACTTTGCCATAATCTCATGGGCTTGGTGCAATTTAAAACTCACTCTGTAGCCCATCACTATCAGTTGAGGGCTTTGGTAGGTTAATGGCATTTCACTAACTTAATGCATTTTCAGTCTTTGATTCACGCACCAGTGAGCTCTTTTGCAGCCTTTCCATACTATCAGAGGGGACATCACGTCCTGGCGTTTATCAATTAATTGCACACTGCTCCTGGGTGCCATTGTGAGCCATTGAGATTTTTTTTTCTTCCTCAGTGAATGACTGATGCATGTGTTCTCTGAGCTTCCCTTGATAGAGAAGAGTAATTACTCACAGGCAAAACTCTGACCAGCTCTTTGGGTGGTAACCTGCTGCAACATTAGTACACATCCATGTACTAGGGAGAGGGATGCGTCAATGCCAGGCTACAATACACTGGACAATTTATTCCTTTCCTATTTAATGTCTTTTGTGCAAATTCCCCTGCAAAATCCAGTGGTGTAGTGGCTTTAGTTGGTGGGTGTACCATGAAACACAATGAATGAAATTAAAGTAATGATGAAATATTTTAAACATCTCAGTTATGAAAGTGTGCAATGAATTGTTAAGAAAGGTTTTGACTTGTCGTGCAGGAATACTCCAGGTGAGTCTAATGACATTAAGGATGGCTCAGTAAACCCCTTTCATGGCAGACATTTGGACTTTTCATAGCATGAAATGCGACTGACAGATTTAGTTGGCTCAGTCCCATTAATTGTCCCAGAAAGCTATGACAGCATGACAGAAAGCACAATAACTGAATGCCAGGATTAGCTTACCTAAATGGAATACAGTTATCAATCACACCTGTGCATTTCCTGCTATGGCGTGCCAAAACGTCTGCTATGAAAACAAAAAAAAAAGGTCTGCTTCACTGAGGTGACAGTGAGCCGGCGTGTACGGTAACAAGGCCCTGGCAATGCCACATTTAATTAAAATGCAGCCATTAGTCATGTTATTACATCTGTGTTTCAAAAGTCTTAATGACATGACAAAGGTTACTTTAGTCTGACATCTTAGACTGAATAAGTCAAGAGAAGCATATTGATTCAGTCCAGCCAACATAATATATCCACAAATCCGCTGATGATGTGATGCTAGATGAGTTCATGTGCAGTGTATTTTATGTTGTAGTATTTATAAGTTAAGTTGTTGACATGCTATAAACCATGGATATTTAATGTCTCACTGGGTATGCAGAAAAGACCTCCACAATCTTTCATCGGGCTTTTTATTTAGTCTTTCTTTTTTGGACCCGTAGAACATGCACACTTTTTCCATCAGGGTCAGTTGAGAGCATGAATGATTTCCTTTTACTGTATTAACTTCAACTTCCTGCTGGTGGAAATGTGCCTACTTTATTTAAGTACCTCCTTTAATTTTCAAGGTCAAAGCTCAAAGCTCAAGGTCACCAAAAGTTTTAATGATTTAAAAGCTCCCTCTCTGTCATCATTGAAATTCATATCTCAGTGACACTTTTTTTTTAGAAGATGCTATTAGGGTATTATGTCTTTTGATGTATACAACAGGTCTCTCTTGTAAATGAGACATCAAGTCTCAAGAGACTTCCTGTATAATTAAAGGATTAACTAAAAAAAAAGGGTACATAAACTGAATGAAATGCCATTTTCTGTTCATGTAGATCTTGTTTTTCAAATAACAACATAAAATCCTATTTTACAGTTTTTAAAGCCAATAATGTAAATTACTAGTCTTCTTGATGAACTAATTTATGTTTGAGTATGACAACATTGGCTGGTATCTATTGCAGTGTAGTATTGGCACATAGACAATATGGGGTGGGGGAAATGCCCTTTTAGTCCTAAAAATATGATCACAGATCTCTTTGGGGTTGCGTCAGGAAGGACATCCGGCATTAAAATCTGCCAATTCAAACATGTGAAGCTGCCCACTGTGGTGACCCAAGAGGAATAAGGGAGCAGCTGACAGTGTGGTTTCTAAATTAAAAATACAAATGTTTGAGCTAGTGGACACAAATTGTCAGTGAATTAAAGACAAATTCTGTTTCAGTAAATCTGCACAGACATAGTCTCCACCTACTATAAGAATTTATTATTAATTTTTTTTACCTCTGATTTTGAAGTTTGAGTCTATTAATTGTGTCTTGCTCTTAAAGGGCCATCATTTCACTGGCTGTTTACCAAACCACTGTGAGGTCCACGCTGGGCAAATTAACACGACTTCTTTTCATGCTGCCTTAATTTAAATTGGCTCGCTTGAAGGAAGATTTTGTTGAAGGACCCACACGAAGCTGACACTGAAAGCAACACTAGAAATGACAAAGTAGATAACTATGTTAATGCTGAGAAAAAAATCCTCTCATAGATGCCATTTGCCCTGCACTTCTTGAAGGAAGGAAAAAAAAATTGTTGGACTTATAGACTGAGAGTTACTGTTTTAAAAGCCATGTTGGCCATGCCGGTTTCAGCTCACACCTTTTGTTTGGGCTTGTGAACCCAAAACAGGTTACAAAAATATCAGAAATCTACAGTTAGAATCTCAGATCAGTGGCAAAAAGTATTAACATGACTAAAACTGAATCAGCACTAAGCTGAGTTTGGATGAATATGCACATTCATCCCGTGAACCCCTCACTCTTACTTTCCTGCTTCAGGATCAGACAACTCTGTGATTCCAGTCTCTTCCATGTGGTCTTGACTTTGTGGATGAACGCATGCTTAAATATTTCACTTCTTGTTAACCTAGCATGACATTTGCATTTTAAGACTGTGCTGATGTTACAAAATTCCAGAAGACCGTATTGCATTTTGAAGCATCCTGTGAACCCCTGCTTGCTCTCCTACTGCTATCTGCTCTGGATAAAGGCATCAGTTGATGCTTAAAATGCAAATGATATTCACACTGGCCCAGAGTAGAGTGCAGCCGAGCTGTTTTTGTATTTGGTTTGGAAGTGTGAAAATATGTCAGGGATGTGTATTTTTGTAGAAAATATCAGAGGAAGATAAGTGGCTCTCTGTAGGTCTGTGGAATGTATTGTCTGGCAATGTGCTTGATGAGGCCTGCAGTACATTTGCACATGTTTTTTTGTTTTTTTTGCCATATAGTAAATAGCTGGCATCGGAAGGGTGAAATGATTCACATATGCAGTTATATACAGCTGATAACAATTACAGTCCTTAGCTGGAATTAAATGCAAACACACAGCAACAATACACATGTAACACAATTATTTGGGCAGATAACCTATCAGCTTGATTTTCTTTTTTTTTCTACTCTCTTGAATGTGCTGAGAGCACCCTTGTCTTCACTACCAACATAATTCGCCTCCTACTTTCCTGGATGACAAGCTCATAAAGCAACATCTCCACACAACTCAGGGATGCACAAGATTATAGTAATTACATGGATGCAATCTCCCACCCAAATTAGGAGCATTACATTTGTGACCCCCAAAATGAGAGAGCAATCTATCTCGTAGCAACCTATAATAACAATAAAAATGTCCTCGTCAAAGGGGCTCATGCTGGCATGCCAAACGGGAATGTGCTTTTTCTTTAATCTGCCTGCACAATTTCCATTTCTATAGGCTGCTGGGAAATAAGTAAAGGTGCCAGGCAGATGCTTCAAATTGATTCTTCTGTTCATATAGATGGAAAGTTAATCCGGACTGAGAATGCCAAAGCCTGTCTACTTCTGGCACTACTTCAAAGGCTATATGTAAAGATGAAGCCATGTGTTCAATGTAGCAATCACAGTTATATTAAAACAAAAATGCCCATATGCTTAAAATATAGCAATATGTATGTGCAAAAAAGGTGCCAGAGTAGTTTTGATTAAAGGTTTTGTGGGTTTTTATAGTACAGATCCTGAGCAAAATTATCTTTAGGAAAAAGAAAATTCTGCGATGTGGAGGTTTAATTAATGGAAATTTAGTGTATCACGCACACCATCCCTCACCTTGCATGACTATGAATACGTTCAGCCCCCCTTTATGTTTATATACTAACATTTTGGACAGCTCAAACAGCGAGGACCAGGGAGTTTAAACAGGCCCCAGACCCCAAAGCTAGCTCCCTGAAGGAAACCCCGGGAGTCGGGGCTTCTGTGTTTCCTCAGCTTCCTTGACAGTGTTGTACCCCATCAAAACTGTGTCACATCAATGACTCTGAGTCACAGGCGAGCAGAAGCAGGATCGTGGTGTTGTCACAAGGCAACACCGGTCTCTGGTGTAAAGTGGGAGGGAGTACAGGGTTGGGGTGTCTGGGATTAGTTTTGTTCCCCGGGTTTGAGGTGTTTACAAGTTTATGATGCCACGAGAAGGAAAATGGAGCTATGGAAGTAATTTATCAATCTGACATTTATATTTCAGGCATTTAGCTGCTGCATAATAACCCATAGTGATTTGGGGCCTTGGTGTCTTGCACAAGGATAATGGGGCAAGATGTGTGGATGTTAATGACCATACTGACTGTTGCAAAAATGGCCCCAGTGGTAAGGAACTGTGTCATAAACAAATGCTTTGTTAGAGCAATTTTACGCTTCGGGTGTAGTTTGCGGTCTTTGGGTGTCTGCATTATGCCTTCCTCGTTAGCTAACTTTTACCCAACCTTTTCCAATGTTATGCGAAGGTTAACAGGATTCACTTCATTAGGAAGATAAAAATGCCCCAGGTTCATGGACAGAGTGCTCTGTTTTGCTGCGTTGTTTATGCAATGCAGGAATAGTCAATCACAATTACCCAGTGCTGGCCCAGTGTGCTCTTTGCTGCTCCCTCTGGTGTTTATCCTCTGTCCTTCTTGACCACCTATTAACAAACAGTGAGATAATGTAACTAAGTACTAAGTTGCAGTAATAAATTAGATTTATTCAGCCCTGGAGAGAATTGGGAAGATGCTTTCTCTTACTCTTGGCCTGCATGCTGATCAAAGGGTGAAGGTGATTTTATCTACTTTTTTATGAACTTTTTCCCATCCTTGACTCTTTTTCTCCCTCTCCATCTCTATCCTCTTTCACATTCCCAGAGTCTTACTTCACCTGATGAAGACGTGCCTTAAATCTTTATTTTGACCCCGGCCACTCCAAGTGGCTCCCTTGATGTTCCATTTTTCTTAACGTGAGATCACAT
This sequence comes from Andinoacara biseriatus, assembly GCA_015108635.1. NCBI lineage: Eukaryota > Metazoa > Chordata > Actinopteri > Cichliformes > Cichlidae > Andinoacara > Andinoacara biseriatus. The sequence continues at coordinate 15,658 of VUQJ01036767.1, forward strand.
AAAAGCAGAGAATATAATTTTTCTTCTCTGAGTTCTGTTGAATTTCTCTTTCCTGGCAGACTTGAACATTATTAAGAGAGGATAGTTTCACCTGCTGTAACCTACCAGAAAGAAAAAAAACACAAACTAATAAACTGATGAACACAGTCAGCAACAATACTCAGGTAGCTTTTGGTGTTGAAACGATGCTCAGTTGGTTGTAAAAGGTTGAAAAAAAAAGACAATTTTGATGATTCTGTGCAAACTGTAGCCTCAGTTTCCTGTTCTGGGCTGACAGGAGTGGCATCCGGTGTGGTCTTCTGTTGCTGTAGCCCATCTGCTTTAAACTTTGATGTGTTGTGTGTTCAGGATACCTTGGTTTGAGTTACTGTTGCTTTCCTATCAGTCTGGCCATTCTCTGACCTCTGGCATCAAAAAGGCATGTTCACCCAGAGAACTGCCACTCACTGGATACTTCCCCTCTTTCAGACCATTCTCTGTAAACCCTGGAGTTGGTTGTGTGGGAAAATCCCAGTAGATCAGCAGTTTCTGGAATACTCAGACTGGCCTGTCTGGCACCAGTAACCATGCCACATCAAAAGTCACTTAAGTTTACTTCCCCATTCTGATGAGAATTTGAACTTCAGCAGGTCATCTTGACCATGTCTACATGCCTAAATACATTGAGTTGCTGCCATGGGATTGGCTCATTAGATGACTGCATTAATAAGAAGTTAAACAAGTGAACCCGACAAAGTGGTCAGTGAATGATGCTGCTGCGGGATCCCTTAGTTACATGAGCCAGCTCACACATATTAGTCCTCTCTACCTTCCTATTGCACCTACAGTTCCTTGACTGCTGCTTCTACTGCTATGAAGCTAAATATATTGCCGGTAAGTTTAATCGGTGATATTGATTTAATCCTTATCTATCCTATAGATTTGAGCAATGTTGGTAAATTACTTCAAACTCACATAAATGCATTTCCTAATTTTTGCGGCTTCCACGTGGCACTAGTAGAATAAATCTGTCCATCTGGTACGATGAGTCGGTTCTATTAAATGTTGACAGTAAAATATTTGATCCAGCTCTTCATCCTGTTGTGTGGCGTCATCTAACCACCTCTGGACACAGCCTGTCTCTTCCTCTCTGTCTCTGTCTTCCTGGCTCTGTGCATTTCTCTGTCTCTCCAGTTTTTTTGTCTTGGGTTACAGGGTAACAGGAGCCGTGCCGGTGTGTGGCGTTCCTCAATCCCCCAGAGGACCTCAGCTCCATGTTATGGTTTCCATCAGTCTTTTGCATAGCTGGAAAGAGTGTGTGTGTGTGTGTGTGTGTGTGTGTGTGTATGCATGTGCCCATGTGTGTTTGGGTGTGTCCTCTTTAGGGTAGAAGTTCACATTGGGCAGGGGCAGGCAGTTATTTCTTAGCTTCTATGATTCAGTATTTTACTGTAATGGCTGCAGGATGTGCTCGCAAATGCTGCTTGTCAACAGCCTGATTTAAACACTGCTGCAGTTTATATCTGTGATACTTCACATCAGCATATGACCTAATTTGGTTTTATTCTACTATACTTATTTCTGACCTATAACATTTTCCTCTGACCTTTTTTAGATTACAAATGCAGCAACGACGGTTCTGGATTCTGTTGTTGTGTGTGAAGCATACAGCCTGCTGCCCAATATTTTGTAGTATTGGTACTTTATAAAATAAATTTCATTCAGCTGCTGATCTCAGCCTCTTGCTGTTAATGTTGCATGGTTAATGTTGGAGCTTTTAAGTCACCACCAATGAAACACAAGTCGGTGATGGAGCAACAAACAAAACTGCACTCTGGCCTGTGCTTTCAACTTTCTGCAGTATGAAAGGTCTGGGCCTCACACACATGTGGGAACTACTGCTGCGCTCTGATGTTTTGAAAGACCAAGGGGACCAGAAAGAGTGCTTCTCGTTCCACTTTGTTATCAACCCGTAAACCTAGATAGAGACATGTAGATAAAAAGGTTGATTTTCAACTTTATTCAATAATTTAACCATTTTGATGAGAGTTTAATGCAAATATATATATATATATATTTTTTATAAATTAACTGAGAAAAGTGTACTTTCCATCACACCCAGAGTTACCAACCCGACACCTGCCACTCAACTTGATGAACCAATAGCTTGAAACAATATCTAGCTAGAGCCAGAGAGTATTAGACCTCCATAAAGCCACCACAAGCACTGAAGGGCTAGACAGTAAATACAGGAAATCAGCAATAAAATGCCAATTATCCCAGAGCATTTCAGCTTTACTGTACTTTCGTTCTGCGTTTGCTTTTGCTTTTGTTGCACTGGCTTGCTGGCTTACCACAAATGACCTTATCACTGATGGTTTATTCTCCAAAGCATTAAGTATTTGTAAGAAGAAAATTAACATGCTGTTACCTATATTCATTTTAAAGTAATCAATTACATCAGGGTTTTTTTTTACAAATAAGAAGGATTTTGCTTGCACCATTCTGACACGTCTTATAGGTTAGTTACATTTATTTTAGCACATAAACTTTATTAGGTACACCTTGCTAGTACTGGATTGGGCCCATTTTTGACTTCAGAACTGCCATAATTCTTTGTGGAATGTTTCATCAAGAGATTTTAGCCTGCGTTGACATGATAGCATCCCACAGTTCCTGCAGATATTTGCATTAACATACATTTCAACAGGTGAACCTAAAGCTGTTGGTGATTGTCTATCTGTCAGGTTTGGCTGTGACAAGCGAGGCAGAGGACCCCCATTCAGGACTCAGACAAGGAGGATATGATAGCTTAAAGCTTTAATGCAAAAATGCTGGGCAGCAAAACATGGACGTAGCATAAGTGTGGATTCAGCATAAACATGGACAAGGCATGAAGCACACAGCAGAAGAAAACCAACAACCACGCGACAGGGACCAGTGGCGAAACACAGGCAATATATACACAAAGGGATAATGAGGGGAGTGGAAACGTGGGGAGCACAGCTGAACACAATACACTGACGAGACACAGGGAAGCAAAACTAAACACAAAGCATAAGGAGCACAAGACTGTCAAAATAAAACAGGAAGTGACTAAACATAACACGCACGTAAACTTAACACAGTAGGGAACCAAACCAGACCATAAGAGAACTCTAAATACCACACACAGGGAACACAGGGAAGACCAGCATATGGAAAACTAAAC
>VUQJ01036779.1:7429-19468 GCA_015108635.1 Andinoacara biseriatus
TTATTATCCCTGTTAGTGATTAAGTGCCTCTGTGCTGTCTGACAGTCCAGCTTTGCCCAGCCATTGGTAGGATTTTTATATATCAGCCACTTCTTCTATCTGCTGGTGGTACATGCTGTACAGAGGCCTGTCCTTCCATGATGGTTCTTGTTCTTGCTCCTCTTCTTTCTCGGGTTTCTGCTTCCTGAGGCACTCACTAAGCACATGATCCTTTATGATCCTGGCCATCTTCACGGTGTATACGTAGATCTTTGTTGTTTCATCTCGGATAGTGGTTCTGACACTTACTTAGCCTCTTTCCTTCCACTTTGCGTACAGTCTAAGGGTGCTTGATTTGGAGTGAAACTCTCCATGCATGGTAAGGAGCTCTCCTGTCTTGACATCAGTGGCTTCTGTTTCCTCCTTTGGCCAGCTTATTATCCCAGCAGTGTATCTGACAACCAGTAGGTGTTGATTTCCCAGATCTTGTTCTTCCCATTCAGTTGACTCTTTAGGACTTGCCTTGCTCTCTGCAGGTACTTGGAGGTTGCAGCTTTGCTAGTGGCCTCTTATGGTTCCCATTTGCCTGTGGGATTCCAAGGTACTTGTAGCTGTCTTCAGTGTCTGCAATGTTGCTTTCTGGTAGTACAATCCCCTCAGTTGACTACTTTTCCTCGCTTAGTTACCATCCAACTACACTTCTCAAGTCTGAATGACATTCCGATATCATTGCTGTAGATCCTGGTGGTGTGTATCTGTGAATCAATATCTCCTTCACTTCTGGCATACAGCATGATGTCATCCATGTACAGGAGGTGGCTGATGGTTGCTCCATTTCGTAGATTTTATCCGCAGCCAGTCTTGTTAAGGATCTGGCCGAGGGGATTTTGAAATTTGTACACACATTGTATTTTGCATATAGTGCTGTGTCTATTTGTGAGTGTATGACTTACCTACAACCATTGCTAATTGACCTGCTGCCTGTCTTGTCCAGGACACCCTAAAGTCATATTTTTCTGGCTGATTAAAGTTTTAAAAAATGTTTAGTGCTGAACTCTGAAGGATACTGTTCTGGAACTTAAAGAACTTCTGTAATTATTCTCTTAGAGGTAGATGCTTTCAGATGAACTCACCCTTTCTGAGACAGATTCAATGCTGTATGCCTTTTTAGAAGCCAGCTGATGGAGGAATCACTGCTTGATGTCAAGGCCACAAAAAAGATAAGTAATTGAGTCATCAGCCACTTTCCAGCCTTGAGTATGTTCTATTATGAAATGTGTGCAAATGTTACCAATGGCTCTTGAGAGTGTCCCTGACCAATTTTTTTCAGTGCCATTTGATTCATACGCTGTGGGGGAGGTGTTGATACAGATGAATGGAGCTCAGATGAGTAGCGTGGACAGACGGTGAGGTGTATGACTACTGCTGCTATTAATTAACATGAAAAATAGCCATGTTACTGGATGAAAAATAGCTCAATGTGGTAGAGAGCTGAAACAGTGGACTGGAAAAGCAAAGTGTTGTTGCTTTGTTATTGCCTTTTTTCAAGCAATCAAGTCTGGCTTTGATCCATTTATTACTACCACCTGCTTCCTGTTTTGCAGCTGTCATGGTTTTTCTCCTTCTTATATATTGCCAAATCACAACAACAGTCGCCTCAACATGCTCTATATTGTAAGGTAAAGACCCTAAAATAACAGAAAAAACCCCAAAATCAAACAACCCCCTGTGAGCAAGCACTTGGCAACAGTGGGAAAGAATAACTCCAATTTAACAGGTAGAAATGTTTGGCAGAAAAAGGCTCAGGGAGGGGCAGTCACCTGCCATAAGTGTTAGGGTGACAGGCAAAAAGACACACTATGGAAGAGGGCCAGAGATTTTTATCTACATGAAACTATGCATGTGTGGGTGGTGTGTCGTATCAAGCAAGACATATATAGTGTATATTGACTGTTATGGCAACAACTCAAACTGTAAAAATACTAATGCTGAAAATGTCCTGTTATCTGTTACAGGGAAACAGCTTTAGAGGAAGTGAAACAAGAGACTGTGGTGGAGCCCGGTGTGGAGCCTTTTTAACCACCAGGATGTCCTAGGGTGAAGCAAAGACCTGGAGTTTGTAGCAGTCAGTGAATCACCTTTTTCTGATTTGTAGCAGGTGTACACATGAAACTGTCTGACTTATGACCTTCAAACCTTCAAGTTGAGCATCACATCTTTCCTCAAAAAAAAAAAAAACACGACACTTTTGATGTTGCCACTGCTGCCTCTCACTGTGATGAAACTAGACTGACATCCTCTCATCTCATCACCAGGACGGTTAGAAACCACCTGTGTCCGAGCCCACGCAATTCAGTTTTGATAAATGGAAAACAAACAGTTTGATAGGAAACTGTAGAGGAGGTTCCTTGTTTAGATTTACTTTCATTTTCTCATTTCACTAAACATTTATTGGCTTCTTCTGTAAATAATGACTCAGTGTGCGCAGAAAGAATGATTGCATGAATTGAACACTTCTCATAATGAAGATATATCTACAAAGATAACTGTCTGTCAGATATTATGTACTACAAACTTTCAACAGAAATATGTTGCTGGAGACATGTGCTATTAGTGAGGAAATGTTGCTCATGAAACATTCACTGGTAAGACATTTCTTTCTTTTCCCTGACTGTGTAGTTCTGTGTTATAGAGCAGAATTAACATTTCTTCAAGTCATGTCTCAGATACACAGTTGATCAAAATTTAAGAATGGTAAATGGTCTAGTTCTTATATAGCGCTTTTCTACTCTGACTGAGCACTCAAAGCGCTTATACAACACGTTTGCATTTACCTCATTCACACCCATTCATATAAGCACTTCCATGTGTAATTAAGCTAAGTGCTTTAATTAGCTAACATTCACACGCTTGCGTCGAAGAGCAACTTGGGGTTAAGTATCTTGCCCAAGGAAACATTGGCATGCAGCCTTGAGTAGCCAGGAATCGAACCACCAACCTTCCAATCAGTGGGTGACCTGCTCTACCTCCTGAGCTACAGTCACCCCAGAACACCTCAATTTTACTCAAATTTACAGTGTATTGTCTCAATGTATTTGAAAATCTATGCGCAGAACAGATAAAGATACAAAACGTATCATAAGTCAAATGCACTGCATTCTAAAGAGGTACTCGGAAACCCAACAAACCTTTGAGACAACCTTGGCCTTTTTCAAAACAGACCATCTCAACCTTGCATCTCTAACTCTGTCATACGCTCAACCTGAGCTGTCCCTCTTGATAAAGTATTCATCTTCTTCATGGCTGCCCTCATTTCGTCCTTACTAATTCTCCGCTCTCCATAGTTCACTATCTTTCCTCCATCTGTCCTGCATTTACTCTCCTTCTCTTTATTTAACAGCTCCTTTGTCTCCATCTGTAACCTTAATCACCCTAACCTGCTGCACATCCTTTCCACTTTGATCTCTCTGTCTTGCCAAATCATACAAGTAATTTTCTCCTTCCTTAGTGTCTAGCCTTGACTAGAACTCTCAACAAGCCTTTTCCTTTGTCACCTCTCTCATTGCTGTACAACTAGTCTTCCAGTACTCCTATCTACTTTCATCATCTCTCTGACTATCCCACCTTCTCTTTACTAATCTTTTCCTTTGAATAATTTCCTGTACTTCTTCATTTCACCACCAAATCTCCTTGTGTTCTTTTGTCTGCCCACCAAATACACCAAATATCTTCTTGGTGGTTTCCCTCAGATGATTCATCCACATGGCACATCCAGGAGTTCGATAAGAACTCAGAACTGTAGGCATGACTTGCCTCAGTTAAGGTCAGTGTTCATTATTCAACAATAAGGAAGAAAGTTAGAATCCATGAGAGAGTTCCAAGGCAAAAAACATCGCTGACCAAAAAGAACAGAAAGGCTCGTCTCACATTTGCCACAAAACATCTTGATGATCCCCAAACTTTTAGGAAAATATTCTGTGGACTGACAAGACAAAAGTTTAACTTTTTGGAAGGCTTGAGTAATACTAACACAGCATTTCAAAAAAAGAACATCGGACTAAAAGTCAAACATGTTGGTGGTAGTGTGATAGTCTGACCACTTCTACCACTTCATGACCGGACAACTTGCTGTAATCGATGGAACCACAAATCCAGAAGGACAATGTTCACCCATTAGTTCTTGCCCTGAAGCTCAAAGGCACCAAGCAAGTCTTTGAATGGCTAAAAACAAACCAAATGGAGGTTTTGGATTGGCCTATTCAAAGTCCAGACAAACAATTCTGCAAAGAGGGACAAAATTCCTCAACAGCGATGTGAAATCACTTTGCCCGTTATTACCAGTTGTTAAGTTTAGGGGGAATTAATTTTTCACACAGGGCCAGCTATGCTTGGATAGCTGTGTCCCCTTCAATTGTCATTTAAAAACTACATCACATGCAGTAATGCGAGTAACGCGTTAACCTCAACACCTTTTTTTTTTTTTTGGTACTGAGTAATTTAACAAGTTACTATTTGCAATCCAGATTAAAGTTACTTATCCAAGTTACTGTGTGTTACTATTTTTGTCATTTTCCTGAGTAAAAATATATTTTTGCTTTCTTCTTGTTTTGGGGAGTGACCTCTGTCTGATGCGACAATTAAGTCACATTTTCAGCACAAGGACAATAATAAGCACATTGTGTGATTGAGTTTGTGTCAGGTAAAGATGACAATATTTAGTTAGTTGTGCACTCTGTGCTGGCCTCTGAGTCTGAAGAACTCGAACTAAAACACTCATGCAAGTGACAGAAGTCCTAGTGGCTCAGAGTCATACTAGCTTCCAGAGGCAATATCCATTTGTCGCCACAAGATGGTGGTACTTTACAGGATGGATGCAAATGAAAGAATGTTTTTACATTTTTTTTTCATTTGATGTCTACTTTTAGATTTAACAGGGCAAGCACTAGCTGTCTTGCTTGCTCTGACGGAATACCACTGAATCCATTGAAACCGTAACTTTTTGATGACCTTTTCATTGGTGGCAAGTTCTGTTTTTATGGGAAATGGTTTACGGTTTTGCATCAAAATGTGAAAACAGTTTAATCCCACAATAATTTCATAGTGTTAATTTTAGACATAGCAGGCAACTCTCTTAAAAGCCTCCATACACAATCTGCTTAGTAGAAAAGTAGCACACATACGTGGTAAGGAGAGGAGAAGGTGAACCCAGTTGAACATTTAGCAGCTAAATGTGGATGCTGTCAGCTTAGTGTTCAAGGACTGTTTCTGCTGCTCTGAGGCGGTCAAAGGAAAATCGTTTATTTTTCTTTAGCAACTATTGTGGCTGAAAAAGGAAGTCAGTGCAGAAACACTGCATTCCTGCAATTCACCGAATGGCTAGTTGAGGCTTGCTCAATTATTTTATTTGCTGACCAAAATTAGCATATTATTTATTAAGATTTTAAATTATGGATGCAACTTGCTAACAAAATAGCAAGAAATCATTTGCGTTAGTTGATAACTCCAAGATGGGCAAGGCCAAACTGTCAGACCTGAGGTTTCAAAACAATCGCCCACAAACCAATGAGGACAAAAACATACAGTAGCACTTACTACCTTGGAAAAAATAAAGTTACCATTGAAAATAATCCATGCACATGCCCAAGCCTAATTTGTAGGAGACAGGGTTGACTTAAAATCATTTACAAGATTTTTTTAAGAACTCTAGTAACTGAGCTATTCAAGGCCTGTGTGTAATGGAGATGTCAGTGAACCTTTAGACAGACAAAAACAATCTGCCTCTGATCACAGAGGAAACATTCAGCTATTTTTATTTGCCTGCTACTCAAATGAAGCTGGAAGCCAAATGTTTTTCATTGCTTTTTGATTGTTTGTTTTCTCTTATTGTTGGTGGCTGATATTCAGCTTCCAATTAGCAGAATGTGACTTTCTCCCCACCCATGTGACCTTTGGCTACACAGTTATACCATCGTGGGTGATATTCAACAGGCTTCATCCATCCCTCACATCCACCATTGAAAGTTATCAGTGGATGTCAGACATTACTTGGGAAGTGGTAGAAACTCAGAACAAGTTTTGTTTTTCTGCCCTAACACAATCCCATATCACTGCGCTTCTTGGAGCACCAAAGCAGCTGGAGAGCCAGTTACCCTTTTTAGATTAGTTTGTGGCCTGTAGGCTTTTTTGCTGGACCTTACACAGAGATCCCATCATCAGGATTGACCCCTATCTACTTACACATATTTTTTCCTAGTGTTACTATTTACTTTAATTGCCTATATTTACTAACAGCTGCCTTAGAGAGAGGATGCTAAACTGCATTTCACTGTTTCAACATTATCCTTATCATTGTTTTTCTCAGTGACAATAAAATATATTCTATTCTATTCTATTCTATTCTACTGCCACTTTTAACTGCACAAAGAGTTAAGAAATAACCAACAATTATCAAAAAACTTGGTGTCAATTCCAGGCAACAGGAAGATGGAAATATGGGAAGGATTGGAGGGGGAGATGGAAAGAAAAAGAATGCTTCTCCTCTTTCCCTGGGGATCAGTTTCTTTTAGCTCCAGCAGCAGGAAACCATGCAGAATTGTGTGAGATGAGACAACCCACCAAACTGTCTGTGTGTGTGTGTGTGTGTGTGTGTGTGTGTGTGTGTGTGTGTGTGTGTGCGTGTGTCTGTATGTAAAATAAAATCAGCTGAGAGATGGGATATAAGGGGGAATATAGAGATAGACAAAGGTGCCATTATTCAACATTATGCAACAACAGACCAACACATTTACTGTGACACCTTTAGACTTATATGACAACCTGTGCCGGATGCACATCGAGTACATGCGTGGGCGTGAGACATACAGGAAGATCATGTAATGTAATGGTGAGAACTGCAGAAGAAAATATAAATGAGGAGGCAGTTTTCAGTGAGCTCAGTATAGTTTTATGTCTTCTTGCATTGCTAGGTTTCCCCAAAGCTTTGACATACTTTTCTATATTTTGCTTCTTGCATAGCACCCCCCCCCCCCAAGTGTTAATTGTTTGAAACAATTTCCTAGTTTTTGTCCCATTGTATTCTGAATCATAAAAAAAAATGAAATTTTGGAATATGAACTAGAAATACTTCCCTTAATCTTTGTGAATCATCAGTGATGACCAACCCCAGCTCCAAAGCTTAGCCTCATTCCTTTGTTTTAGAGAAAAGCCAATTCCTTTGGAAAGGTTTTTAGTGCAAGTCTGTTAGATTACTTTTCTTTGCCCCTGGATTCCCAAGACTTTGGAGGAAAATCAAAAAACTAGCATAGGATTAGCATTAGAATAAGGGTTAGGTTAATCACAGATGGTGACTTAAGGTGTTTTCACACTTGAAGTTTTGGCTATCTAAACTGAACTCAGGTGTGCTGTTCATTTATTCACATGTGAACATGGTAATTGCACTAGGGTGCAGACCAAAGCAGATCAAGTCCCTTTAGTGGCTTCTGGCAGTTCCAAATGATCTCCAGAGTGATTTGTTTGTGGTGAGAATATGAGCTCACACAACTACCAGGTGATCGCCAAGTCTGACCTTCCCATTTCCAGGTATGCTTTGAATTCTGGGACGAGTACTGTAGATGTGCAACCCAACTGTAGCAACTACAGAGAGCTCATTCGTCCGAACCACAGACACATCAATAAGCAGACTGAATGTTCATTTGAAAAGAAATCAAACTACATTATTATCTGTATAGATATGAAATTCCCCTCATTGTCTATTGCACGGTGAACAAACAATAGAATAATAAAAAGGACCAAAAAGTTAACGCCATACAAGAAACAGAAATTACATAATATGATAATTAAAACCACAATGGAAATGTAAAATAGAAACCATCACTTGAAACCAATAAGACTAATATAAATAACATTTTATTGTGCATTCCAGAAGGCAAGATCGTTTAAAATGTTTATGAAAAAGGATTTTCTTATTTCCTCTTTTTGTATTTTAAAGGAGTGATTTAACCGTAGTCACTGACAGCAGAATAGAAGGGGAAGAGAAGAGGCAAACGCAGCTGTTGATCAGAGACAGAAAAGGAAGAGAAGAGAGGAAGCTGAACATACACACACACACACACACACACACGCACAGAGAGAGAGAGAGAGAGAGCGCAGAGAGAGAAAAGAAGGCTTAATTAATTCAGGCTGGATGGGAGGGATGTTGCTGCTGTCTCTGCTGAGGCTCCAGTCAGTGCCTCTGCCGTCGTGCTGCATGTAGCTGAGCGTTTGTGTGAACAGAGGACGAGTCGTCGGCTGCTGCCTGCTCACTGGGAACCAGACACCAGTCCAGTCTAGCCGCGACTCCACATCCCGGGAGCCTGCTAACTGACTGGCGGTCTGTCTGACTAGCTCAGTCTCCACTGAATGACTAAACAAGGATGTTACTTGGACTGTAGTGAGAGCAGCAATGGTCCGAGGTAGGACAGACTTTCTTGTGATTACTCCTCATGCTCCCTCCTCTCTCATGTCTGTCTGCTTCTCTTGCTTCCATTTTTCTTTTTCTGTGACCCGTGCGTCTCTCTTTGCTGTTTAACCTTTAACCACCTTAAGTAATTTTTGCATCCACACATCTATCCTTTGTTACTTGAAGAATTTCTTTCCTTTTCTGACCAATTTTATTTTCCAACTTGTCTCCTTTTTAAAAAAAAAAAAAAACCCTCTGAAACAGAGATGCCTTTTTTTGGGTAAAGGATTGTATCATTTTGTAGTTAAGGAGTTTTGTCCAGCAGTGAGCGTGACATTAAAAACCAAAAGGTCTCAGACTCATTCTGTAGGAACCAGCTGACCACAAAACAGTTCAGCAAAACACAGGATCAATAGTGTAGTTTGATCAGGTAGTATCAGGTAACAGATACAGATTTTGACCTTTTCAAAAATGTTTAGCAACCCTAATAGAGTGACCTTTATCAGGGAGTTACAATGCAAGAGCAAATTAAAGGAAAATCATTTCTCCAAGTGCTGAACTGTTATGAACCAGGGTGTAAGATTTACTGAACATGTGTCTTCCGTTCTAATTCTGATGCTATTATACTTGCTTCTCTAATTTTAAAAGCACTCATTTATGAGTGTATGTTGCACAGCTTCAAGTCACTCCCTTTTAATCCCAGGATGCCTCCGTGAGAGTGATGCTTTAGAATGAGACGGCTGACTCCTCGTGATTAATCTCCAATCGGCATGCCTAATTACATCTCATCAAGCAATCACCAAATGCGATGGTTATTTATTCCTTGACAGCATCCACTTGCCTGCTGATAAACATTAGTGACTCTCTGCTCCAGCCTCGTCTGCAAGAACACGACAAGCAAGCAGAGAGAGCAGAGCCGAGCCAACTGGGAGGAGAGGATCAAGAGAGAAAATGAGATAGAAGCAGAAACACATAAGAAGAGGCTGAGTCCTCGCAGGGAGTGTAAGGACAGAGGCTGAAGGGGAACGTTTAGCAGAGCCCTGAAATGCCGTTCAAGCACCAGGAACGCATAAGAGCACCCGTGCATGTGTGTGCACTACAGTACATGGATATGTTGTAGTGTTAGTCGTGTTCATATCATTGGAAGAGGATGGCTGCTGGGTCACTGAGGTCTCTGATGATGGTAGTGAAAGCCTCGTGATGATGAGCCATTTGCCATCAGACAGTAATTTATCATAAGGATTAAGAGGTGAACAATCACCTGATTCTTTTAAATTCCATTGGGGCCTGATTAGAAGGCGACATGAATTTTTGCAACCAAAACAGTGAGGCTGAAATGAATCGTTACTGGTGATAACTGAATCTGTGGCTTTTTTTTTTTATTTCCCCTTTTTCATAACTGTTGTTTACTCAGTCATGATATGCAGTGTTTCTGACACAAAGACGATCTTCTGTGGATCAGATATTCTGCTGATTGAACGTCTTTAAAAAGGTAACAGTCTGAACCGTGTGTAAATCTATAGATTATATCTGAAACATGGACACAGCTACCGTGAAATTACCCACCATTACCATTCTGAAGCCTCACTTTAGCCTTTGCTGTCTTGGCTTTCTGAAACCAGCTGTGGCTGTAACCGAGCAAACGGTGACTGCACGGTCATCTTTTGAATTGCATGGTAGCCACATGCTAATGTACAACCGCCTTTATTGCCAATTTTACTTTAAATGGCGCAAAAATTCACAAAGTCAGTCTCGAGTCATATGAGAACTGGAACTGCATCAAAGATCATAAACGGAAATTTAAGTGTTTATTGAAGCCATAAATTAAGTGAAAGTCTTTTAGGTTTTTTCTTATGAACTTTTATACAATTGGATTCTTTTAATAAACATCCTTATTGACTTAACTTTTCTAAATCAAGATGTCATTCTTTTATTTACAATCTATGTTAAACTGCATCATAGTGGCAACACGAGATATACTTTTTGACTTTTTGTGACCTTTTAAGCTGCTCTGGAAAACTTGTTAGAAACTGTGACTTTAGCAGCGTTATCATTAATATAGAGTCAGTAAATTTAATCACAGCTATCAACAGTTATCATTCCCATACTTTTAATTAATAATCAGCCTTCTCCACCAACTATAGGCCAATTATAGGCCTATATATTATAGACTTCAGCTCACTTTGATCATCTGTTTCATTTTAACTGGTTTTGCTCAGTTTAGGCACTTAAATTTCTTGGTTATTGTTCTGCTTATTAGAACAGTAAAATTCACTCTTTTTGCTTTGGTTCTGATTTTCTCCAACTCTTAAGGGAAGGATCTGGCCCTTTAGCTGCAAAATTGTCCACTACATGTTTACCAGTTTGACTCTGAGCCCGTGGCTGTTTACTGCTGAGCAAGAAGTGCACGGAGACCTTTCCGAGGCTTTTCTGTGTAAATAGCTCTCTGCTGTTGCCAAAAAGTGACTCTTTGAGACATCACAGTGTTTAACATTATTAGAAAAATATTGCTTGTAGCTACTTTACAGTAACTAAATTACACAAATTTATCATGTAGTAGTAACGAGAGTAATAAATGCTTGCTAGTATTTGTATTTCTATGTTATCATCTTAAACCTATCCGCTGGATTCAGCTGTTTATTTCCAAAAGACTCTGTTGAGTATCAGCTCCTTGAGTTTGTTTTTTATGTTCATCACACCCTCTGCTGTCAAGCTATTAAAAGCAATTTTGTGATTATTTGAGGAAGAAGACTGTTTTTATTTATATTTCTCTTTTGGGAAACTAAAAGTGATTTCATAACAACAGCAACACCATTTCAGACAAGAGGCTTAATTCTGTGTCAGCAAAACATGTTGCTAATACGATCGAGCACAAATGTTTCAGGGTGGGAAATAACCCACAACACAACCTCACTTTAGACCCACATGGTGTCTGAATAAAGGGCTTTCAGTGTTGTCCAACATGTGGCTTTGACAAGCTAAAGGAACGTAGATGTTCATTTGTCATTATCATTGCTATAAGTCATTTGTTACATTTTCAAATTGTAAAAAATGTGTAACGTGAGTTAAAAAAAACAATGTGCATCAAAGCCTGCACCTGCCACCTGCAGACTTATCTTTCTTTATGCTGCTATTTTGATTGAGGGCCCCTAACTATGGAGTGAAAATCCCCCCCAAAATAAAGAAAAGGCAAACAGGAAAACAGAGAATTTTGTTTGCTTTTACCATTAGGAAACAAAAAAAGAAAAAAAAGAAAGAAATTTCCAAAACAGCTTGGATATTGTTGTATTTACCTCTCTGAGTATCGATTGCTGTATGTGGCTAAAGAATAAAAAAGATGTTCACATCGGCTCATATCGGGCTCATTTTACAAAGTTTTACAGCTTCTCCAGAGTAAACGAAGGTGGAAGCTTCTCACCAGCCTCGCTGACAGCCGAGGTAAACACTGGACTGACAGCTACACAATAGGGAAACAATGTGGTCCGGAGTCACTTTGCTGTCTGACCGCACTCACTGCAGCTGAACAGTGGCCAGAATCTTTTAGGTTATAGAAAATGAATAAACTGATCTGGACATTAGTCAAAATTTGTCGAAACTGAAATGTTTGTTTTTATTCTTGCGCT
>VUQJ01036800.1:10041-22888 GCA_015108635.1 Andinoacara biseriatus
TTTTCTTTTTCACCCCCCCCCCCCCCCCCGAGCTGCTCCGTGGTGTGCCTGTTGCCGCTCAGGTAATGTTTGACTCACGGTTAGGGTGGCCAGGTGTGGGACTGCACAGCTCTTTCAAAATAAACTGATCTACATTTGGTGTTAGTTTGCGTTTGCAAAGGGTCAAACAGCAATACCGAGCACAGCAGCAGTCTGCGTGGCATTTTCCATCACAGCAGCTTGTTTCTGGAGTTATGTACACCTGTTGCATTAGTCATGTCTCTCACATTTAGTTTATTGGGATCTGGTAATTGTACTACATGCATGTAACCTATACGCTTTGAGTCTTGGATCTGACTTTACTGTTTTTTGTGCATCAGCGGTGTAACCATGAGCAACCTTACCTAACCTTAGATCAGTATCAACACGGGTGAGGGCGTGGTGGGGTCATAAGTAGGTCATTGTTGCACATTTATGCCTTTTTTCACATTTCCTGTTAGAAAATGTGATTAGCTGACAACCAATGGAAGGATTTACTGTACATTCTGTAGTATATTTTGCCACCCAAGTAATTGAAAATCTTGTGGGACTATAAATAATAGAAATCCTAAATAGGAAATGGAAGGACACAGAAAAGGCGGAACCATTGTTTTCCAAAAAATAATTAATAAATGTTGTAGAAGGCCTTAAGTTTGCAAAAGAACGCCTGGTTGTTCTAAAACAGCTCTTAGAAGAAAAATGAAACCAAGCCCAAAACTTCATCCCAGCTGTGAAGCGTGATGGAGGTAGCATCGTGGTTTTGGGTGGATAAATTAACCTTGTACTTATCAAACAAACTGTGTAGAAAAATCATCAAGTCCTGACCTTAACCCCTCTGAGACTTTGAGGCATGATCTGCAGAGGGTTGTAGATATCCCAGAAATATTTGATGAAATAAAATGGTTTTGTTGGAGGAATAGGCTGAAATTCAAAAGTAGATATGGGAAGTTTATTATGGAAGGTGTTGCCAGTAAAATCACTAAATTCAAGGTTTTGCTTGCTTTCTCCAGTGTTCAAAGTGCCATGAAAATTCTGCTGTTCTTAGAGTTTCTTAGAGGATCTCAGATCTCTTATCATTTTATGGGTGTTTAATACAGGAGATCCTGGTATTTCCAAAGAGTTCAGAAAACTTTCTTGCAGCTGTATGCGTCGTTGTCTGCAGGTATTTACAGCTGATTGTGTGGGGCAAAGTTACTATGTTTAAATACTAGAGGGTGTACTTGTTAATCATTAACCAGATGGCATATCCTGCAGTATGAGTGAACAGTTGTTATCTGAAGGTTTCTGGTGGCCAGTTGTTCCCAAATGTTCTCCACTGCAAATACAAACGGTTGCTTACCACAGACGATGATGGTGTAAAAGAGAGGTGTGCAAGTGTAAATCACAAAGGTTGGGTTTGGATGTTTCCGAAGGAAGTTGTCGTGTGTGTCTTTGTGTTGTTGGGTTGATTTTGGGTGTCTGGGTGGGGCAAAAATCATACTCGTGAATATTTAATGCTATAACTTTTGTTCAACTTCAACGTTTGAAACCAGTGTTTCCAGAGATGAATTAGTTTTACTGCAAATATTCACACTTTAAGATGCCACCATAAACTCTGAAAACTTGTGACATCGTTGCTTTTTGCAGATATTCAATAAAGTAAACACACAAATAAAAAGTAAAATAAAACATTCAAAATAATAGTTACAGCCACATAACCTCATTTTGAGCAACATATGAGATGATCCTACTTCTTCACTGTGTGTGCGCGCTGTTTGAGCATTTTGGAGCATTTGTAATGGATTATCTGGCTGATATTATAGTTTGCTGTGTGCTGTAGACCATCTAATATAAACTAAATATATAGTGAATAATCTGAAATGTAAAGGCTGTGGCATAGTTGGTATGAGCTGAGGGGATTTTTCTTTCATGTCTGTGTGTGAATGAACATAGCCGGGTGGGTGTCAAGTAAATCCTGAGGTCATACTTGCTGTGTATGCTCGGTCATCTGTGTGTGTGTGTGTGAGAAGGCCGGCAGGGCAGGGCACAAGGCAGGGCGTTGTATCAAGACCAGCAGCTCCAGTTACTTGGAACAAAAGCGCTGTTGTTGAAAGATCATGTGACTGTGTGTGTGTGTTGCACCCTTGTCATGTGATGTGAGCTCAGGGCAGGATCTGAGAAGTGCTGAGTCGCTCCGAGAGGTTCCTTCCACCCAGGGAGCAGGCAGACGGTGAGCATGCAGGCAGCGAGAGGAGAAGAGATGGCCGGACGGATTGGTGGATGGATGTCAGAAGGACAGAGAGGAGGAGTGGGACGTTTTCAGAGACAGAGATTCAGAACAAGTCCTGTTGCTTTCTCTTTCTACATGAAGAAAGCGTCTCATCCTTCTTTGACTCGCCTCGATTCTCTTTTTTGGTTTCAGTAAAGATGCATCGCAGCATTTTGCATCGACTCTTATCTGTGGTGAGTTTTTTCTTATTAGTTCGTTGAGCCTGGGGGGTGGCAGTGTTGTTGGGAAGGTTGGCCTGATGTCACAATGAGTCTGCTTTACCTCGTGAAATCTTGAGACTCACTCAATGTGAACACAGAACAGCATTTGTAATCAAATTTAGCTGCTGCTCTGCTCTCATCCTGGAAATCAGTTGTGAAGTTAAAGGTGAGTTTTACACAAGACGTGCAGATGAAATGCAGACCGGCACAAACATTTTCCATTCCTGGAATACCAGCGTGACTAACAGTTAACTGTAAGGAGTGAAAACGCTGAACTGGCTGCTTTTGACTTAAAATTATTACTCAGGTTTGTTGAAATGGTACATTCTTCTTTTTAAAAAAAACCCTCATTTATGTTTGCGCTGAGAAGCGAGGGGCAGCCACGTGTCGTCTTGCAGGTCCTGTAATACTTGTTTGAATCAGTGCAACCTGCCTGGGAGAGCCAGCTCTTAACAGATCTCTTTTGTGTGTTTGTGTGTGCGTGTTTGTGCATGTAATTAACCCATTTTGGAAGTGACCCTGCAGCGTACATATTCCCTGCAACGCTGCTGATTGTTTTATTGAGCAGCTGAGGGGGTTTTTCTGTGAAAACACACAGGACTCTGTACTTTGACAGCTGCTTTCTGATGGACAAAGCGAGATAAGTTGGATAGTTTACAATAACCCCGTCTATCACAATCGCTGACTCCTCCATGAGCTTGCATAATAACTTCTGTTGGGTTGACAGAGTAGCGAAACACAGTGCAGAGCGTGCACACACCTATATTTGGTTTCCCTGTTTCTGTGTCAGAGAGCAAGAGGCATGAATGTTTTAGGGGGAATCCAAACAAACATTTCTATAAATGCATTGAACATCTTAAATCTGTCACAGATGAAGCAAACACTAATAAAACCATTAAAGTATTCTTGTATATAATATAATGGGGTCACTTTTTTGCAAAGTTTTTTGCTCAAGAGTTAAGGAAGCTGGTTTTCTCATCTTTGATTTCTATAATTTAATGTCAGAAAAAAAATTAACCTTCAGAGTGTCGATTTCTGCAGGCTCTACACTGAAATCCTCTCTTAGAGAGGGGGTCACATGGTTGCTTAACAATATGTCTGTGAGGATAATGTATCCCTTACAGTGTTGCCAATTAGTGTGTGCCATGTGATGCTGAATAATTGAGCAAACAACTTCTATCTGAGCTGATAGCATACTGGTTTCAGTAGCCGAGGGAACACCAGCACAGCATGGCTCATCCATTATAAAGCACTTGGAGTAACTGAGCACGTCTCAGTCTTCTCAAACACACTGTGTTGGAGGGCATTTTGAGGTCGGGTTAGTGCAGCAGGTTGGAAACAAAATATATCTATAATAACCTACAGAAGCCTGGATTAAAATCCTGTCTATGCTGGCTTTTCTTTCTTGCACATGCATTGAAATGCATATGTACTGATTCAGCTGAAAGGTTGTTTTTAGATTTTATCAGCTGTAGCTCCCCAAGCCTGAAGTTTTAGCATCCTAGCTGCCTTATAGATGTCTAGTTTTCAGATTAACTTGATGGCCTGAGGCATGAGACTGCCAAAAGCTGAAATTGCGTATCACTGGCTATTTGTATTGTGCGTTTAGGTGGAGCAACTGGAGTGTAAACTTCCCGTAACCAATTAAGGCCAGAACATTAACCAACTTTGTGTTTTAGTGGCATTGAATGGGAATGTTGTGTTCCATATTTTTATTCACAGGTCAAAAATGCTTACTGGGCCTCGTGCAGCACCTTCAGTTTATTTTGTCTGAAACGAGTCTTATCATGCTTTTAAATCCTTCCTTTTCATATATAAATCATTCACTTGTGGTCTATATAAAGTAGAACTGCAGTGCTTTGGTCCCAGTTCCTCATTATTGTAGCTCCACAGACCCCTTTTCTGACACCCGGCTCAGAACAACCCGTTTTGGTGCCATCTTTTGCGCCCCCCCCCAGGCCGCAGAGCGTTCAACTCCACCCCGTTTGGCTAATATTGTAGTTTGATAGCAGCGCTACGATTAGCTACCAGCAGAGAAACTTTTATTCACAATATGAATGAAGTAAACAAAGCCTCGACAGAGGAGTTAGCTAGCTAGCGTCAAGAACGTCACTGAACATCACTGAAAGACAAAAACGGCAAACACAAAGCCAAATAAAGTTATTCAAAACATGCAGTAGTTATATCCTCAAGGAGCTAACAGCTAGCACACAGTGCTAACAGAAGGCACAATGCTACTATCAAAACAATGGGCAGGACGTCATATCAACTCACAGAATTTGTCTAAAATCAAGTTTGTTGCCATTTTAGCGTTATTTGGAGCTTACAGCTTTGCTGTGTCTGTGCTGGTTTCTGTAGAGAGAAGAACTGACCCCCCGATCAGATAAAGTTTTACAGGAAATACTGCAAATACTGTGACGTCAGAAATGAGAAAACGTCACACCCAAGAGAGAAAACTGAACAGACTGAAAATTATGACCCAAAAAGAATATAAAGAAATCTACGCAGCACCAGGAGAGAATGCATTTATATTTCCTGCACTCCTACACACTCAAAGTACACAACAAATTGTATTTAAGGGCTAAAAAAGTGGATTTTGCAGGATACGTGTCCTTTTAAAGGCCATCCTTTCTTTCTCCTGATTGGATGCCCCATGTAAACAGAAGGTTTAACCAACAGATGGGTGGGACTTGGAGCTGTGTGCCTGAGATGACCATATTAAAGAAATCCCTTCTCTTTGACATCATTTAGAGCGTTGTGCAGACTGACGGGCAGTTGATGCTCTCTGTTGTCATTCTTGCAACACGTGAGGCGTCGCGACTGAGTGCTCATGAAACGAGGCTGTTTCGACCAGGCCGGAGGCACGATTATGCAAACAGGTCATCATCTGCAGGCTTTTCACTGATCTATCAGTGCAGGAGCTTGGAATTACAGCATGCAGGTAGTTTGCTGCAGAAAGTCTTAAGAAAAGCACAGAATTTTCTTTGTTTCTTGTTTCAACATCTATTAATATTCCACCAGTGAAGTGAATTTTTCCTGAGTTGCAACAACTTTGAGCTGCAATCACTCGAGCTTGCCTCAGAAGACATTGTGTTTTTTGTGTGTGTGTATTATTATGAGTATCCAGTAACCATATATGTGGGGAAACAAACAATGAAAGGCATAATAGGTCCATGTTAACGACCCAGGTTCTCCACATGGTGGATGTGCTCGTCCTGAACCTGCAGCTGCAGTGATGCAGTGTGAAAGCTCTGCAACCTTGGAAGAAGCACACGGTTAGTTACGGCTGTTACAGCAGAGTAGTTATTTAGCTACACATGGCAATGCTTGCAGTGTTACTGTACATGAGATCAAATGAAAACGCAGTTTAATCCATTCCTCCCACTTTAGCCTCCATACACATGTGGAGCATTCAGACCCCTTTAAAACAGCATTTCTTTTTTCATTTTTCATTTGAAATGCTTTCCTCAGCAGGGCAGGAGTCCATCAAATCCCTGAAGATTTTGTGAGGCATCAGTTTAAACCTCTTTGTGTGATTTCCGTTCATGTTTGTATCTATTTTGCCTTTTCATCTACTGCGTGCATGTGTCCTACTGCCGCCTCGTAGAGCAGCTAAGACGATGAAGAGAAGGCCCTGTTGTTCCACCTTGCCTTGATCTTCCAGTGGACATTGTGCATGTGCTTGAGGGGATGGGCTTGGCTTGTTGTCAGTGCATTTCTTCCTGTCAGAGCAGACAGGCACTTCCTGTAGGCCAAAGCCAGAAGGGTGGAGATGAAGGTTGCTGCCTATAATGAGATCTTGGCCTGCAGTTTGGACAAAGGGGGAAGGTGTAGCAAAGTGTTCCTTTGATTTTGTAAAGTTTTGTTGTGTGGACTTCTTGTATTAACCAAATTTTTACTCACTTGGTTCTGCTCTTTGTTTTTCCAGCCCACCAGGCAGAGCAGCTGCGGTGAGTCATTGAAGAGCATGAGTCATGACCTCAGTGGTGCTGGTAGATACTGGTGGGACGGTGGTGGAGTATGTCACGGCTGAAGAGGATCCCGAGCAGGTGAGGTGGAAGCGGGCAAACTCATTTCTGTCTTATTCTTTGAGTTAATTAGTTTGTGATGTTTTTTCTCCCTTGTACCCCTCACTGGCTTTCCCCAGGAGGAAGGAGAGTGTGAGGTGGACCTGGAGCTGGAAGGAGAGGTGGAGGGTGAGTGTGAGGCTGAGGAGGCCTATGAAGAGGAGAGGGAGGAGGCTGAGGACTACCCAGCAGTCATAGTGGAAGAGGTTCCTAGCGCCAGCCTGGCTGAGGAGCAGAGTTACTCAGCCCAAGTTGTGGTGTATGGTGACGAGGCCTATATCATGCAGGAAGTGGGCGACGAGCAGGAGGTGGAGACAAACGGGGACCCAGGTGAGACAGAAACGTTGTGTTTTGTGTTAGCAAAAGTGTGTCATAATCCTTGTTTTGCTTCTGAGGTTTAGTGCACCAGAGTGACATTTTGAATAGTCATTCCAGTTGATTTGATTCGGGCCTATTTCCAGTTAATGTGGCTAAGAAGTGCGTCTCTAGGGCTCACACAGGCTTTGCGCTCTCTTCATTGTCGAGTTTCGGGGGTACAAAAAGTTGCAGGAAATGGTGGGAAAAGCATCAGCTCCCTGTAGCTTTCCAAACAAATATTTTCCAGTTATGTCTCAGCTTACTTCAACTAAAGAAAAGCAACATAAAACCAGATGTTGGTTTTCAGTCAGGTTATTTTGTTGCTTCAAAGCAAGAAAAATGATTTACAAAACTGCAGATTACTACAGTACACACTGAATCAGAAGAATACATCTTCCAACGTTCTCAAACTAAATCACTGAGCAACATCTATGCTGGTTTACTGTGAAGAACGTATCCTAAAACCCCAGTCAGAGACGGTGAGTATCAGCGTTCTGTTAACGCAGGCTTTCTGGTTCCCGCTCAGATAAAAGGGGGCGTTTCACTCTCCATCTGCACAAAACTGACCAATTACTCAAATAATAAACATGGTTGATGAAGCTCTATGGATTAAAAAAAAAGGCAGCACTGGTGCTGCAAATGAAGCAAAGGATGCTGCAGAAAATCAGTAATCAGACATTCAGGTCTGCCTCTGTTATGTAGCCTGGTGATGCAGCCGTACAGCAGGGCTTCCCACAGATCAGCAGGCTGCACATGCAAGACACATTCCTTCAGCAGAGGATCTATATGATCGTTAAAAATGCTAATTTTAGCCTGAAACTGTGACCTGCTTCCGACCAAGTTATGTGCTTAGTGTGTTTTTCGGGCAGCCTGGTTGAGAGTCACCTTTTAACCACGCCCTTACTGCACCCCTCAGGTGAATCCACTGGTGTAACTCGGGCAGTCACAACTGAATCAAAGTTTGACAACAAAACCACTAAATCTGCAATTACGGATTAGCCCGTGGAGCTGTAGCCACATTAATGTGAAATAAAGCAGAACTGTCCTTTCAGGAGCTCGTAACTGTACTGATGCACAGTTTCTGCTTCCTCTGGCTCGCTCGGGTTACATGTGACCAGGAAGGAGGAGGATTTTATCCTGATGTTTGCTCTTGAGACATTTATAGTTAGAACTGAGTCATTTATGCAGCTGTTGAAGAGCTATGCCATGGCTCATGTTCACAGTTGCTTGTTTCCACCTAATGCCACTCCCATATCCATTGACCTGAAAATGTACTTAAAGTGGCAGTTTGTGTTGCACTGCCTCCTGCTCCTGCATGAAGGAGGCATTTTGTAGGATCTCACAAATCTAAATCGAGGTTCCACACACCAGTTTGACCGTTTGGACTTTTACAAGTGTTGCTTTGTTTGGTTTGGGCTGCACCGGCACACATTTGAGTCCTGGCACCACAGACTTGCATACACTGCCACCTTGTGGATGTTGCTGTGTAGTTAATGCCTTATAAAACAATGTGTCCAGTATTAACTGGCTAATAATCAGTTAATGCCTTATTAGGAACTGTCCATTTCAGTTTGCAGTAATATTGAACATATTTGAAGATTAGAGGTGTACCAATTCAGTTTTCTTTGTAAGACCTTTGACAGCCTAAAGAAACGAAAATCAACTTTTCTTCAATCCAAAATATAATTTTATTACCAAAAATATTCAGTCAACCATCCAGATCATTGAATCCAGGTGTTCCAGTCCCTTCCACAGGTGTATAAACCAGCACCTCAGCATGCAGACTGCTGCTATCAGCTCAGTGAAAGAATGGGTCGCTCTCAGGAGCTCAGTGAGGTCCAGCGTGGTGCCGTGATAGGATGATACCTGTGCAACAGTCCAGTCCCAAAATTTCCTCACTACTAAATATTCCACAGTCAGCTGTTAGTGGGATTGATTGGAAATGACAGCAGCTCAGCCATGAAGTGGTAGGCTACATAAAAAAATCACAGAGCAGGGTCAGTGGATGCTGCAGAGGTCACCAACTTTCTGCAGAGTCAGTCACTGCAGACCTCCAACCTTCATGTTTCCTTCAGATCAGCTCAAGAACAGAGAGAGCTTCATTATTGGGTTTCCATGGCAGCTGCATCCTTCCATCACCAAGCTCGATGCAAAGTGTCGGATGCAGTGGTGTAAAGCACGCCAACACTGGACTCTAGAGCAGTGGAGACGTGTTCTCTGATAGAACACCTTTGGGATGGATTAGAGACTGTGAGCCAGGCCTTTTTTCCAACATCAGTCTGACCTCACAGATGTGCTTCTGGAAGAATGGTCAGAAATTCCCATAAACACTCCTAAACCTGTGGAAAGCCTTTCCAGAAGAGCTGAAGCTGTTATAGCGGCAGAGGGCCCACATCATATTAACCCTGTGGATTAAGAATGGGACGTCACTCAAGTTCATATTGATGTGAAGGCAGACGAGCGAATACGCTTGGCTGTGTGTGTGTGTGAGAGACTGACCGGCTGATCGCCGGTCCGGGCGGAAAATGCTGTAAATCCCGATTCTGGTCCCTGATCGGTCAATCGGTGCATTTCTATTGAAAGTGTGATGAAAGCTGTATTAATATCAGCATCTGAGAGCTGATTTTGGAAAAATTAGAAAGGAATATTTTGCATGGCTTTAGCTGTGCTTTTCTGGTCCCGAGCGAGCAGTGTTGGCTCAGGGAACAGCTCTAATAACATTTAGTACCCACAGTGCACCAGCTGGTTAATAAATCTGACGTCTTTGGACATGATGACACCCAAACACTGCTAATTCATTTTTTTATCATTTACTTCTCTTGTGAATATATAAAAAATAAATATTCAGCCTTTCCATGTTGTTAGATAGCAGATGTAATAAATGCCATCTTCCGTATGCAACATGCAAGTGTATAAACTGTGTATTAGGGAAAAATGAGTAGCACAAACCCCTGCAGGGCTCCTGCAGTCCGACATTAAAATCCCGAAAAATAAAGTTTCAAAATGTCTTTGATTTTCTGAAAAGTTGCTGTAGATAAAGTTTGATGATAAACTTTAAACCACATCATGAGCCGGTATCTGATAACAGCCCCACACAGCACGCTCATGGGGAAATGTGGCCACAGCAAAAAAAAAAGTGTACAAAACAGGAGAGACCTTTTCTCCAGGTGCAGAAGTGGATTAATGAGCTCACCCCACACTGCGTATGGGCTCTCTGCCTGTGAGCCGAGAAACACATTTCCATTTGTTTTGCTGTTTTTGACAGAGATCATGCTTTAAAACTAGCTGCTCTTTTTACCTCCAAGGAGACACGAGGACTTTCTAAAGCCTGAGAGGTGTCATCCTGCTGCGGTCGCCACACTAAGCCTCTGTTAAATAATTACCGTGGTTGTTACTGCAGAAGCTTCTGTGCAGGTGTTTAACCTTTTCTTTAACAAACTGTTTTACTTTTAGTTGCAAAAGTATGTTACTTAAATGTAACTCAGTCTTGCTTACCAATAATAATTTTATTAAAATACAACATTTCAGTCCAGCTGACCTTCATCAGGTGCAAAGTCAGTGTCCACACACATGCGTGTATCCACATCCACTGAAAATATTTAAGTTAGAGCATACCGGCTGACAAACACTCCTGAGATCCATCAGACGATGATACTGAAGGAAAAAAATTAGTTTAACAATAATAATAGCAGGAGACATTCATACGACACCTAAACTTGTTTCTTTAATCAAAACAAATCACACTGTTGGCTAACCCTAACCTTATCTGTCAAAAGTCAAAAGAAGAATAATGGGGAATTGTTACAGTATCTTATAAACAATGTGAATAAATTCAAATTTACACTTGCTTCCCTACATTATACTTACAATCAGCTACATGAACTGCTCAAGAATACACACAGAATATTACAACAGGTCCAAGTAACACGCCAGTTTTGACCTCGGAGAAGCCGCCGTGCAACCTCCAGAAAAACACCTGTTCTTCTGTTTGAGTGTGAATGCATGGATGTTACCTTTGGACCCGATGAAGGTCACTCAGAGGGAAAGTTCCACAAAGCAATTAAGGTCTGACGCACCTGTCGCTCGTTCAGGTGTGCAGAGATTCTGAACTAAAAGTATTTCAAGAGAAGGGACGGGCCTGAACCTGGGCACATAAAATCAGGCTATGAGGTCAGTAGAAGAAGAGGCCTAATTAATTCAGAAATGCGGCTCTTTTATTCTGTCGGGTGAATCCTTTTTGCATCCTGCACAGAATCATCATCAAGGAGCTTATTTTTCCTCTTGGCCATCCCAGAAACCTCTGAATCACCGTTAAATTCACTGACATTCATCGGTAAACGAACATAACTGTATGAATGAGGTATTAAGTCAGACCACAAAGACACAAAAACCCTTAAACATTCTGTGCAGTGACCTGTAAGAATGTGTATGAAACTCCATATGTATTACAAAGTTTGCAATAAGATGCATGAGCAAAAAGAAGGATGCCAGTATTAAAAACCAGATTGGTGTGCAGGAGCGTTTTAAGCCCAGCAGGCTGCCTGCACAAACTCAGTACTCTGTGATGAGTGAAAGCTGCAAATCTGACCAGCAGTCCAAAATCCAAAAAATGTCTGAAACCGTCAGTCTGAGGGATTGTTTCACTGTTTAAAATGTTTGTTTTTTTCAGTTTGTAGCTGGCTTCTTTGACAAAATAATACTTGATTTTATTTTATGTCTTAAAAACGTTCTAGTTCACTGATGTGAAGCCGGTGAGTTGATTTTAAAAACAGTGCAGCTTTTATTTGACGTACTCGCTACGCAAGAAGGGGAGGTCGACGGAAGGATTTCCTGTGTTGGCGGCGGAGGGATACCACGCTGGCGCTGTGGCGCGTCTCGTTGAATACGCAGAGATTTCCCATTAGCGGCGGAATGATCTGAGCTAGTACCATCCCATACAATTCAGTGAGGAGTCTGCAGCGAGGGGAAAAACATGGCGACTTCGCAGCATGAGGGGCACGCAAACCAGCTCGATCTGCTCATCAGAGCCGGTAACGTAATTTTCTGCACCCACAGACTCGATCTAACGTCACCTCGCGGCTGTTGTTTTTAACTGCGACCGCTGCGCCTCGGTCCGCTGACGAGAAGCGCGTTGAAGTAATGGAGGGCAATCAGGAAGTGCTCACCTTGGTTAGCAACCTGCATGGCGTCGCTACACGGTTTAATCAGAGCCGGTTTAGAAGGAGGAAAACGTCCGCTGGGCGTGATGGCGTGTACAGGTGGAGAGTTACCTGCATGAATGGTGTTTTGCACGCGGGAGGAAGTTTTTCTTCCCGCGGCGTGGTGTTGGATAACGGTCTGCAGCTCGGCTGCACAACCAGGAAGTGTGGAGATGTTGTCTTTCCTCCGTCTTTGCCACGCTGTCTGAGTCGGAAGGACATGTGGGTTTATTTTCACGGCATTAGTTATGCGCGCGGAGTTGAATATCGCCGTGATCGGTGTCACTATCGTGTGTTTGGGTGTTTAGCTGCGGCTGGCGTCGCTTTCGGGTCACTTTAGCCGGAATAATCTGCGGGCTGATCCTTGATCAGCAGCTCCTGTGTTCCGTTTATGGATTATGTGTGTGATCGGCTCACCGATGCGCCGCCGGTCCCGGGTCTGCAGTATGCTTGTGTGTGCGTGTGTGTTTCACGGTTTCCATTACCGTGGTGTGCAGCCGCTGTGCGGGCGCGTGGGACGGCCTGCCTCACGCGCTTTCTTCCCTATAGCCGTTTATTGTTGGTTTCAGCCTTCGAGCCAAAGACCCGCTTCACCTGTGTTATACCTGCTTTGGACTGACGAGTGTGACGTAGTTAAAACGCAACATTTGTTTCCGCTTCTGTTTACTCTTGGTGTCAAAAAAAAAAAAAATATATATATATATTTTTTTTTTTTTTTTTTTTTTTTTTTTTTGTGGT
>VUQJ01036824.1:4448-18643 GCA_015108635.1 Andinoacara biseriatus
GGGCATTTAAGGGCCCCCCCCCCCCCCCAAATGATGTGTAGTATTAGTTGTAGTTAATGATAAAATGAAAATTCAACACAACTGCTAACCTGCGCAATATAAATATAACTTGGTAGTAACCTGCTGTACTTCGCAGGTTATGCAGTTTTTCCCTAAGATTTCTTTCTTCTTCTCACTGAAGAAAAAGTATAAAATTTGGCAGTTTTGGCCTCGCTGCTCTCTATGCCTGAGTGACTGGGGCTTAAAGACACTGGAAACACCTACAGGTTGTACTCTGACTCTGCCACTATGTTTGCTGTTGCAGAATTCTACCCTAGATTTCAGACTTCTTTGAGTGCCCTGTCTCTGTTATAGTGTCTCTACACAAACACACACACACAAATAAATACACCTACGGGAATCACTGAATTGCATTCATAATTATAGAAATGGTTATAATGTTGAATAAAGTCTTGTCTTGTTAAAACCTGCACAAACCCTGATTGTGCTTTACCCCCTCCATTGGCTCCAGGTTATTATACCTGCTGCAGCAGAGCTCGTCCAGTATGGAGCTGAGGACAGAGTGCGCCGTGGTGCTGGGCAGCCTCGCTATGGGCACAGAGAACAACATCAAGTCCCTGGTGGACTGTCACATCATCCCTGCCCTTCTTCAAGGTTGGGACACACACACACACACACACAATAATGCATGGAAATACTGCAGGAGGTAGCATCTTTGGTGAAGTGAGAACACACATAGTTTGCCAACACCTGATCTTTCTTCTTGCAGGTCTCTTATCTCCGGACCTGATCTTCATTGAAGCTTGTCTTCGATGTCTCAGAACCGTCTTCATCAGTCCAGTCACCCCTGTGCAGCTGCTCTATACTGTAAGTTGCCTTGAACACATTCTATATAAAGTACTCCATGGGTTAGCAAGTTTGGTCATGACTTAAGTGCAGAGTACCAGTCTCACATATTTGGCACTGATAAGATGCATTGGTGGTAGAAATGGGATCTGATCTTGGTCTCAGTTGTATCCAGTTCTGTTTGAAATGCCTCTAGAAGTGTTAATTAAACCTGATGGCAGTGCAGACTGCAACAAGTGTGATTGTTCTGCTTGTTATCACTACACTGTGTAAATACCTAAAGTGGTATAAATGCAGCGAATTGATTCTTCTCTGAAATCAAATGGAATATGTAATGGGAGGAATTGTATCCGTCTTACTGTAACCAAAAATCTACCAATGAAGCCATCTGTCATTTTTTTTTGTTTTAGCATCTCTGCTAGCAAGCATATAAACTGTGTGCCTGTTTAGAAGTCTTTGCAGTAACTTAAATAAATGTCACTGTTCTTCCAACATCGATATAGTTTGTTTGTGCAAAGAAAATGGGCACAGCATAGTAACACTACTGTCAACTAGTGTAGTGGAGTGTGGTTGTTGAGAAAAAGTAAATTTTTTTTAATTTTTTTATTTTAAATAATGAACATTTATTTTAAAAAAAAAATCCATTAAACCAAAGTTTTTTTTTAAAAAAAGGATCCATATTCTCAGTTGTAGTTGGCCAAAAATCATAATCATAATCAGCAGCAGCCCTTCTTCCTTGCAGGGTGGCATCCACACGCCTGTGCAGATGGTGGTTACTCATCACCCTGATCGAGTGGTTCTGTTTACCCTGATGTAGCTAACAGTTCATTTTCTACACAGTACAGCAGCACCGCGCTGGGTCACGCAGCTGTCGTGGGTTTGCTTTGACCTCAGTTGTTTTCTGCACCACAGAGGGAGTTGAAAGATCTAATCGATTAGCTGTGAACATTATTAATTTCACCCTTTCTCATTTTGAAACAATACTGTGTATATTTTCATTTTAAGGACCCCACTGTGATTCCTCATTTAATGTCTCTACTGAGCAACTCTCTGAGAACCCAGGAGTACATCACCCAGATCTTCTCCCACTGTTGTAAGGTATTTGTTGGTACTTGATCACCCATAAACACACCGGAGTCCATCACACCGTCTCTGTTCGGACCAAGATTGATTGCTGATTTGAGATTTGTTGTGTTCAGACTCCAGAACACCAGACGATTCTTTTCAATCATGGCGCCATCCAGAACATCGCCCCTCTGCTTATTTCACCTTCTTATAAGGTATAATGGGAGTGTGCATGTTTACGCAGTTGGATGATGCGACCTTTGATACATGGTAATTTGTAACCTCCGTATATCATCCTCTTTCTCATCTCATCACCTGTCCAGGTCCGGATGCAGGCGTTAAAGTGTTTCTCAGTCCTGGCATATGAGAACACTCAGGTCTCCATGACACTGGTGAATGGTGAGGTTCTTCTCTTTTCTTTTCTCTTGTCTTCTCTCGTCTTCTCTTCTCATGTACTTTTTTCTTTATCAGTGCTGGTGGATGGTGAGCAACTCACTCAGGTATTTGTCAAAATGATGCAAAGGGATCAACCCATTGAAATGCAGCTAACAGCAGCCAAATGGTGAGTGACTTAATATTTCTTATCGAGTTGGCTCTGTATTCTCTGTACCTATTCTTTACGCGTGACCTTTTCTCCTGTTCCAGTCTAACCTATATGTGTCGGGCGGGTGCCATTAGGACAGACGATAGCTGTATAGTACTAAAGGTCAGGCTTTTCCCAGGTGTTCTTGCACCTCAATTCATCAATTCTCTTGTGATATTATACCAGTTGTACTTCTTACCCCCCATAAACATGACTTCCCATTGCTCGTCCAGACTCTTCCGTGCCTCGTGCGGATGTGCAGTAAAGAGCATTTGCTCGAGGAAAGGGTGGATGGTGCAGAGACACTGGCCTATCTCATGGAGCCCGACGTGGAGCTGCAGAGGATTGCAAGCACCACTGATCACCTCGTGGCCATGCTGGCCGACTACTTCAAATACCCCAGCTCTGTGTCTGCCATTACTGACATCAAGAGAGTGAGTAGTGGGCCGTGGATTTATTTTAACAAGATGCAAAATGACAGCTGTTACCTTTATTCAACCATTCTGTTACTTGTGTTTATGGGTGTTCTCTTTTCACTTGTGTGATTTGAATATTTGCCTTTTAAAAAGTGGAATTGTATCTAAGAAAATGTGCCTGAAAGCATCGATCTTCACACTTTGGTTCATGTCATTGATGCCGCTGTGCCACTTTTCCCTTCCATACTGATACACACACTGATGAACCTGCTGCTTTTAGTCACAGTGCCGTGCTGGTCCAAGGTCTCCCACTGCCCCCATGTAATGTTGTCAAACAAAACACACACACTCGTGTTTTCACTGAAATGTCATTATGCCCACAAGATAGAAAACCAGCGCTGTGAAGAACAACACAACCAACACCGTTTCTTCAAACATAAAGCTTTTTTCACAAGCCAATTTCATAAAGCTCACTCACTCTGTTCACTGAGTGCCGATTTCAGTTCGTCTAATGACAAAAATCTGAAGCACTGGAAACTCTCTCGCTCTCTCTCTGTTGTTTAGACATACTATAGACTCCTTGTGATGAGTCAGTTTATGATGCAAGGTCAAAACATTGCTAGTATTTATTGTTAATCCCCTCTAGCAATTTTTCTTCCAGCAATCCAGTTTTGCGCTCTGTGTATTAGCTCTGGTGCTGCCTTATTCTTACAGTCTTTTATGAATTTTCATGATTCATTTAAAAAAAAAAATTAAAATACCTTCAGCATATTAAAAGAATATTAAGTGAATGTATGTACATGTTTAAGTCTGTATGCATAATTTTGGCTGTGTGGATTAGAGAAAATTCACAATAAATTCAGACTCATGCAGCCAATTCTTGTTAAAGATGTTTGCTGTACAATCATCAGAACAGCACAAAGAAATCACTAAAAGCCCCAAATTACCATGACACTCATGGCCATGATGAGTGTATATAAGCTTCTGACCGGAGCTGTGTATATTTGAATTTGGAGTATTTGCTGCAGGCACACCTCTTTGTGTCCTCTCTGTGCAGAGAGGCAGCGGCTGTGCAGGAGCTTTTTGTCACTTCTTACATTTTATGATTGATCACTTTTACATGTACGTTTTGTGTAAAGTGCAATTGTGGTCTTTAACTTATAAGTGTGGTGATTTCTGTCAGATGATGTAGTTATGTTCTCCTTTTACCCAAAAAGACGTTTTTCTGTTACTTGGCTTTGACCCTGCAATTCTCAGATTGCAGTCTTTTGGTCCTTTAGTTTCCCACGAACACACATGTGTAATGCTGATGAACATATTTATGTGTCAAACTCCGTTATTAAGAAGTGAAAATGGAACCTTTGTGCTTTTTTTTATTAAAAAAAATATATAATTATGATTATATGAAGAAAAAAAAATTTTGCCACTTGATGTTGAGTGCTGGTTCACTTTGCTGTCTCTTGCAGCTGGACCATGACCTGAAACACGCACATGAGCTGAGACAAGCAGCCTTCAAACTGTATGCCTCGCTGGGCTCCAACGATGAAGACATCCGCAAAAAGGTGCCCTCTGGTTTATCTCTGCATGCATATGTTAACGTCTGAATGAATGTTTTTATTCTAGTCCAACTTCTCGTGTTGGTTTTCAGATAACCGAGACGGAGAACATGATGGACAGGATAGTCAGCGGCCTATCAGAATCCAGCATTAAAGTCCGTTTGGCGGCTGTCAGGTATGGTGCAAAGAGACTTTCTTCCCCAGATCGTACTTACTTCACACTAAACTTGAACTTGTATACATTTACAGCATTTTGTCAGAGCTCAGCCTTTCTCTGATTCTTTGTGGAAAAACTAAGATGTAGGACTTTATTAACTTAACTTTATTCTGTGAGAATAAAGGGGAGGGTGGCCTTAATGTGAAGGGAGTTGAAGAATTAAAATGAGGAGTTGGGAATGAGTATAATGGGTCCACTTGCTGTAATATTTCCACTGTAAATGCATCAGATCTCATACAGTTGTGTTAGACAAAAGGTTACATTTTAATTTATCTAATTTTTTAAAAAACGGCACATTACTCTATACACAGTTAACCTTTATAACAACTTGTTGCTGCATTCTAGAGGCCTGATTTTTGACTATAGCAGTCAATGAGTGAAACCACAGCTAGTTTAATTCAGGCTCTGGTGCTGTTCTGGTACATTAAACCAAAGCTTTAATTTACTAAACATCTTCAAAATACCACAAAATTAAACTGTTGTGTGTTTGCTCATATTTTCGTTTTGTCCCAGGTGTCTTCACAGCCTTTCTCGGTCGGTGCAGCAGCTGAGAACCAGCTTCCATGATCACGCAGTATGGAAACCCCTCATGAAGGTCACTGCAGTTTTACTTTGAAGATTTGTCTACAGCCCATTTTCACAACTTCTATTTAGGGGAGCACTGAATTTCTCTACCTGCCACTTAACTGGGAGTGCAGCTGTGAGTGTGAAAAGAAATAAATGAATATGAACTGATGCGGTGTGTCCTACTGTTCGCAGCTCTTGCAGAACGCCCCAGACGAAGTCCTGGTAATGGCTTCCTCTACACTATGCAATCTACTGCTGGAGTTCTCACCCAGCAAAGAGGTACAGAAGACACAACCTGGGACTTTGGTGATATTTCCAGCTCATTGTTTGGTTGACAGCTCTAGTGGTTTGGTACAATCTCACTGCTCACAGCCTCATTTTCAGCCACAGCAGAAAGCTTTAAAAAACCACCTCCTCAGCATCAAACAGTTAGACACACGGTGTTAAACACAGCTGGGCAAGTAGCACATCAAACCCCACATTTCCCGACAGCTGAGTGAGAGTATTAGGCGTACCCCTACTCTGAGAATGTGGGCAGCTGTGGTCGAGCAAGTTAAACAGTGAATGGAGAGAGGGAGCGGCGGGTTGTAAAAAACAAACAGTGAAGCAGAGAAATCAAATGTTTAGTGATTTATTTATTTTTTTTTGCATTCTAAAGCATTAAACTCACTAACACCTCATAACCCGACAGGCAGAAGCTGCTTTTAACCAGAAAGCAGGCACACACCGGCACACCTGCATCTCTGAAACAGGCAGAAGAATGAAAAGGGATGTATCCCGGTGCTACATTTTTATGAACAAAGTGTTTCTTAAAAAGGGAAAAATCAGGTGTTGCTTCAAGAACAGACTGATTTGCCTGCTGTTTGTGCTTTATGTGTCTTCACTGCAGTGGAAATGCAGACAGCCAACAGCTTTTAGTCCCATGCAGATGATTTCTGAGAGAAAATGTTCAGAGTACTCAGACAGCACCACTGATGATGATGATGTGTTTCTGATCAAGATGTTTAGAAAACAGCTGTTTAGTAATGAATTTCCTGAATCAAAGATATTCAGATTTTTTTTTTCTTAATCGCATTAATGTTGAGTCTGTGTGTGTGTGTGTGTGTGTGTCTGCAGCCCATCCTGGAGTCAGGGGTGATTGAATTACTATGCAGTTTAACCCAGAGTGACAGTCCTGCACTGAGGGTCAATGGGATCTGGGCCCTGATGGTAAGGTTTTATTTATTTATTTTACTTCGAACTTATAGATTTTATATTAGAGTCGAGATTTTATAAAGATCATTCCATTTTTTTTCTTTGCTTTTCTTCTCCCTTCTGCGTTGTCAAACACTGACTGAGTCGTGTTGAAAGTGATCTATAAAGCTGTGTGTGGCATGATGTTAAAACATCTTGATTGATACTACTTGAAATAAGATGTCAATAAAAACTACTTTGTGTGTTAAGAATATGGCGTTCCAGGCTGATCAGAAGGTGAAGGTGGAGATTGTTCGGTGTTTGGGTACAGAACAGCTGTTCCGCCTGCTATCAGACCCCGACACCAATGTGCTCATGAAGACGCTCGGCCTGCTGCGCAATCTGCTATCAACACGTCCAGTGAGAGACATAAACACACACGTGAACAGACAAATAGGGCTGCAATCAATGCTTTTTTTTTTCATTGTTGAATAATCTGCAGTTTATTTTCTTGATTAACTGCTTAACACTCACTTACCCAAATTAAATCAGATGGAAATCAGCCCATTCTGAGGCTATTCCTTTTCAAAAGCACAAAGCTTCACACTTAAAGATATAAATTCCATGATTATTAGTTTTTTTGTAATAAGAGTGCATGGACAGATAAATGGTAGTGTCTTTCTTTTTCTGTAGGAAAAGCTACTAAGTGCTTCCAAGATTTTAATTTTTCTTAAGTATGAAAGAATCCGTGAATCTTTGGAAATGTTTGGATGCCTGAGGAGCTTTGTGGTCTGAGGAAATAATCCCCCTTGTAGGTTCTGACAAGTCAATTTGGTCCTCGGGAGGGGCAGATTGAGTGTAATCCTCATGGCTGCTGTTATAATGAACACAACAAGGTCATCTCACCCAGGATGCCTCACTTTGGAGCCAGTGGCAAGGCTTGTTGGCAAGCACCTGGTGCTGGGCCTTATCACATGGGCATTGGTTCAGTGCTTTGTGGGTCAGTTGGAGGAGGCATTGGCAGTGCAATCCCCAGTTCCCAAAATGAGTAGAGAATGTGTGGAGCAAGAGATTGACAGGCAGACTGCACCGATACTGACACTGCACTAGCCTGTTGTGGTGAGGAGCGAGCTGAGTATGAAAGCAAACTTGTCCTGTGTGCCCGCCTTCGCCTGTGGCCACAAGCTCAGGTTAGTGACAAAGAATAAGTTCACAGATAGAAATGGGTTCTTCACGAGGGGCTCAGAGTACAGTTGGGCTCCATAGTGATAGCAGATCTGATATCATTGCTGTCGGTTGGCAGAGGTGGGACTCGCCACCCTCATTAATGCAAAATGTGTGGCTCAAACAGAAGAAACTCAGTAATGTGCTGGTGAAACACACATACTGGGAGTTTCTCACTTCCAACATGAAGAGCTGATTACATACAATGAAAAACCATTTAGCCAAGTGGATGAATACCAGAAAATGGCTAAAACAATATCTTAACGTCAGTCATAACAATAACTATATTTCCACTAACTCATCTATTGAATTTCTGTCTGTCTCGCCTCCGGTCTTTGTTGTGCCTTCCCGACACACAGCAGAGTGTAACTAAACAAAACTCCTTTTGGGGGGTTCATAAGATGAGATAATTGAGCTTGTCTGAAAACAGTCACATTAAGCGCTAATTAAAAGCTCTAATTAAAATCAAACCAGCAGCAAGAAGTTTTTTCAGTTTTCTCTCATGATTAATGATTGATGCTGTTTTACACACACAGTTTCAAAGGATGCAGACGCCTGTGCACGAACCTGTTTTTTCCTCCAGCACATGCTCATCCCCGTCTGCGGTGCAAGGTTCAGTCATATGTTGAGCTGCAACATGAAACTAGCGAGGCACATCCAATTTATTACAAGTCTCCATAATTATAGTAATTTATATGTCCTCACTGATCACTTCAGCCTTGTCGATCCCTGACATAGTCGTCCATCAGCACAACCTAAGCTCAGACTAAGGGCTCAAAATGAGCCAGCTGAGGTAGTCCTGGCATCTCACCACGATGCTTCTTAAGTGAGACGTTTTAGTTATAATCCAAATGTGAGGAGCAGGGGAGAGGTTTGGCCATCTCTGCTTAACGTGGATAAGCACTAGAAGATGGATGGATGGATAAAAATGAGTGAGTGTTAAGCAGCTAACAGTTTGGTTTGTAAAACAACTTCCCAAATTCCGAGGAGATATTTTCAGATATCTTGTTTTGTCAGGTTACCAGTTAGATCCTCAGTTCAGTTTACAGAAGAACAGAGAAAGCTGGAACCAGATGATATTTTGCATTTTTACTTTAGAAATTATTTGAACATTGAAATAGTTGCACATTAATTTTGGCAGACCTAAAATGTGCACATTAAATAAAACAGATCAGTACTGCTTGGTGTTGATGGTGTTTGAACAAATATACAATATATATATATTAATATATCCTTAAATTAACACTTTTTTTGCTGCCCACTTATATTCCAGAATAGTGGTTACATGCAAATAATAAGACTGCAGTACCATGTCAGATTCAATATTCACAAAATCCATGTTCACAATTCTAGTGTGTGCAGTGAAAATAGCTGATGTTGCTGTTTGTGAACTCTTCTGTTCAGTGCTGCTGTCTGGTGGTCCATGTGTCATAGCTGGTAATCCACCTCAGGGTCAGCCCTGAATGTCTAACCACTAGATATGAATGAATAAATTACCCAATACAGGCTGAATTTGAATGAATTCTCCAGAAGTCTTAAACACAGCATACATCCTGATTCTCCACTCCCTTCACTCCTACCCCTCATTTTGTCAGCACATTGACCAGATCATGAGCACCCATGGGAAGCAGATCATGCAGGCAGTAACCCTCATCCTAGAAGCGGAGCACAGTTTAGAGGTCAAAGAGCAGGTGAGTAGCCCCTCTGCTTCATGTCTGCAAATGATTTTCTTACAGAATTCAGCCGGCTGCAGTATGGCCGTGTTGAGTAGGCCTGTCAGTGAATATTCTAAATTCACCTACATAATTTGCTTCCATGACCTCAGTGGAAAATGTCATAAAGTGGAGAATAATTCATGAGGAGTAAGAACAGAGAACAGCTGTGTTCAGAGAATCTGACGTTGTAACTCTGTAGTGATAAGCTGTGTGATGATGGGCCCGCTGTGGTGGAACTACAGTTCCCTGAGGATGTACAACAAAAGGCTAATCCTAGATACAGTTGTGGTAGAAACTAGATCCTGTTGAAATTACAAATGCTTAGAATTTATCATTTAACAAAAACTAAGCTAAAATTGATAATTGTGGTGATGGCAATCAGTTCAGATAGTGAACCAGTGAAAATCGCCGAGTGATCAGCTGCTAGCTAGAACCCTGTAATATGCCAAGTGTTATTGTTCATTTCAGCAATGGGTATGGACAAGGGGACCCGCATGTTTTTGCTCCTGAAACGTTAAATCATTGAGATATGTTTGTGAGACAGACAACATTGAAATCCGCTAAAACGGCTGCTGGGGGCGGGGTTTGTTCCACCCAGCACCACTTGTTTTGTTTTGTTTTGGTTTTGTTTTGTTTATTTTTAAGCACAGAGAACAAACAGTTCAGATCAAAAGCACTGATGTAACACTTTCTGTCAGACGCTGTGCATCCTAGCCAACATTGCTGACGGCAGCACAGCCAAGGACCTCATCATGACCAATGACGACATGCTCCAGAAAATCAAATACTACATGGTACTGTGTACACTGTTCTTTTTATTCAAGCTTTTTGAGGTCGGGTTCTGATGGATATGCATTAATTCTCTGTCTGCTGTTCCCACAGGGGCATTCGAATGTGAAACTGCAGCTTGCTGCCACCTTTTGTGTCTCAAATCTTATCTGGAATGAGGAAGATGGTAAGAAATGCAGCACATGGTTGGATGGAGTAATAAAGAGGGGGCCTGGGTTCAGATAAAGGAGGAAGATGAATGTAAAGAAAGTTGAAGCTACAGTTTATAAAGTCAAAGTGGATATTTACTGTTTTAAAAAGGGATTTACAGTGGATTCAGTAATTAGTGATGTAATAATTGCAGAACATGTCTTTTTGAAAGTGCTGTAACAAATTTTTAAGGATCTGCTGTTATGTTCTTCAGTGCCATGTGCCAACATAATGCAGAGTAGCTGCTGTACCTAAACTCCCACTGAGGTCGATTATCTTGTTAATAGTGTTGCAGCTTCACAGTCTGGCTCCTCTGGAAAAGAAAGCAATAAATTGTTGGTGTAATTCACAAACGTGCACCTTTAAAACAGATAACCAAAAAGCTGGAGAGGAAATGGTGTTTTACTAATTTAGAAGACTTTTATTTGGCCTGGAAAAAGTTTGTTGCTCTAATAAAAAACAAAATTAAAAAAAAAAAAAAAAAGCTCTCCACAAAACTAGGACAGATTACTATTAATCATTGATTGAAGGAAACGGGAACCCCGGTTTATTTTCAGCACTGTGTCCAGGCTGACGGTCAGAGCGCTGTTGGGGCGCATATTCCTTTACCTAGTAATAATTTCAGGAACTTTTTACAAATTAAAACATTAACATTAGAAAAAAATATTCACAATCTTCCCACAAACATATTCAGTACAGCAACTTTAGTAACTAGCTGATGTTTCTGCCTTTTAAGCTGGTGATAATTAAAAAGCCAATTATAGACTAATTTCTAACCTTCCTTGTATTAAAAAAAATTCTTGAAGGAGTAGTTGTCAAACAGTTAACTGTCCATTTGCAGAGGAATGGTTTATTTGAAGCTCAGTGTTGTTTACATTATACATTCCTTCCCATTAAGTAGTTTTCCTTATTGCATACTGCAGCTTGTCCAGAGCTTGGTCAGGCAGGCTAAACGGGACACTGCTGCCAGTGTCCAAGCGGGAGGTGATGAAGGTGACGCATGAGGGTTTCAACTGGGGAATTTGAGAGTAATGGCCAGAATCTGCAGATGTTTTTTAGGTGGTAGAAGGTAGATTTAGAGATGGATTTCATATATGGTGAGAATGAGAAGTCCAGGATGGCGTCCAGGATGGCGCCCAGGTTGGAGACGTCTGGAGATGGTGAAATGAAAGAGTCATGCACGTCGAGGGAAAGATCAGCCCCTTTCTGGAGCAGTTTCATTCTTGTTCAGTTTGAGAAAGTGGTTTGACATCCAGATTTTTATTTCTTCCACACGTCTGACAGGGGACAGAGGAAAGAGCTGATTGGAGGGTTTGGTGCTGAGATACAGCTGTGTAAAATAAAAATACTGGAATAATTATGACCTTTTTGGAACTCTAAGCACCTGATCATGTTCATATTAATGAACACAAAGCTGCAGTGGGATTTTTTTACAAGTCAGCAGACATTTTCAGATGCGTGAGCCTCTGCTTCATCGTGTGTTATCAGGCTCTCAGGAACGTCAGGACAAGCTGAGGGAGATGGGCTTTGTGGACATCCTGCACAAACTGACACAATCCTCGGACCCCAACCTCAGCGACAGGTGAGCCAGAACAGTGAGTCATAATAAATAAATCTTGTCAGACACTCTTTTAGCCAGGTGGACTGATTCTGTTTCTTTCAGGGCGAAGACAGCATTGCAGCAGTATCTAGCATGACTACAGTGGGCAGCGATCTCCTTCTGCCAGCCTAACTAACAAATGTCTGGAGGACACCTGGCTCCATTCTTTGTTTCATTTAAAGTGCCCCTATTATGCTCATTTTCTAGAATAGGTTTACATACTTGTCTAAAAACCTGTTTTTTCATACTGTACTCTGCTGCAACACCTCCCTCCATCCTCTGTCTGCCCACTCTGCTCCAACTGGTCCATCGTTGCAACAGAAGCAAGGCGACAGTGTTCACGTCCACAAGCACCATAGCCCTTTAAGAGCTGCCAACTTCAGAAAAAGCATTGGTCACATTAGAAAAACATGCCAATGGCAAGAATCCCAACTCGGCTGTTCTCTTTAACTTGTATGAATGAATTTCCATTGGAGCGGTTTTACTGGGAATTTTACTGTATTTAAATACTGTACGTGACCTTAGACCAATAAATACAGAGGGGCTGCTCTGTTGTTGTGGAGATATTGACATCCAGAGTGTGACGGGTGTCATGACTGTAGTAACACTCTTGTTTCTGCACTTGCAGAAGATTTGGTGTGTTGTGGTAGTACTGAAGAGATTTTTAGAGTTATCAGAAGCAAATCTAGCAACAAAATAATGGTGTACAGAGCGGCAGCAGGTGGACTTAGTTAAGGCCTGTTTGCTGTTTAGAAGGTGTACCACACAAGCAGCAAGGTGGGATTTATTTAAATATGTCACACAGTGACGTAGATCAGAAACATACCGTAAAGCTCGACTCTAATCGAGGTGTTTCAGCAGCAGCGTTCTCTGTGAGAAACAGTAACTCCATTTGGTTTGAGTCTGAAAACAAACTACAGAACCGACTGAAGGTTACAGGAGAACCCTAAAAGGCGTAATAGGGGCACTTTAAACTTGAGGCCTGTTTTGTTGCACAAAGACACCTTTTTTGGACCTGCGGCTGACCTCTCCTCACTTCTCCAGTACAAACACCTCAACCCAGCCTCAACAGTTTTGCTCCTTCTCCACGGTGGAGACTGACTGCAGTTGTTGTGAAATCGACGGTTAGGAGGAGTTTCACCTGCTTTTTGTTTTTTTTTCGTCTCTTGGACTTGATTTTGTGATTTGAGATTTGCAGACTTTTTCTTTTTTCGGAGTGCAGCCGCCTGACATCGCCGCTATT
This sequence comes from Andinoacara biseriatus, assembly GCA_015108635.1. Taxonomy (NCBI): domain Eukaryota; kingdom Metazoa; phylum Chordata; class Actinopteri; order Cichliformes; family Cichlidae; genus Andinoacara; species Andinoacara biseriatus. Next base: position 17,632 of record VUQJ01036824.1, read on the forward strand.
TTGGAGCCTTCAGACTCCCTGTATTGGAAATTTTTGGTTTCAGAGAACAGACTTTAAGAGCACGGCTGTCGGACAGCAAAGTTTCCCAGTTTTATTTTTTAAATTTTTGACTAAAATTACTATTAATAATAATGTTTCCTTAAGGCATCGCAAGTAAGGACAACTTGGACAACACAGACTGCCTATTTTGGAATTTTATGGGTGTTTTTTTTTGTTTGTTTGTTTTCTTTCTTTTTTTGTGGATACATACCTCGTAAATATATAAATATATATATATAAATATAAACAAATATATATTTTTGGATTTTTATTTTCTCCTGCCCCTCTTGGTTTTCATTCAGTCCTTCTGAACCATGATTTTTGGCACAGTTGGGGGAATCCACTGCACTCTGATTTATCTGTCGAACTCTGAACACGGTCTTTAGAGGTTCACCGGGAATGTGCATTTCTCCTTTTTGGTTTCTTCACTGTTGCGGTGCTGCTCATACAGGAGCCTGTCCAGTATCCTTATTATCCCATTGAAAAATGTAGTGCGTGCACAGACCTGCACTTATGAATTAACAGGCACGAGTACACCCAACAGCAGGGAAAGAGGGTTAATGTATCCATTCCTCACACCTCCGGTTGAAGAAGACCTGATGTCTGCTGCTGTTTCTGCAGTCCCCTGCGTGTGCCTGTCAGAAGGTATAAATGAAATTCCCACATCCCGGGTTTCTCTCCTGTGATGTGTTTTGAGAGGTGAGCAAGGACAGAGTAGATGTGAGACATAAAGTAATAATTTGAGATTAAGGCACCGAGTGCATCCACTGCAGCAGAATCAAGTGCTACATTGTTTTCCACCCCTTTGTTATATAATTTCTTTGCCCATCAGGATATTTTTAGAATGTTATTCCCTGACATTTCAAACCTTACTGAAGCTCTGATAGAATGAATGTTAACTTTGAAAATATATGCAGATCTGAAGGACTTCCTGTGTTGCGTCTTATTTCTTCTCGGAGAGTCCAGCGTGGTC
>VUQJ01036851.1:0-19282 GCA_015108635.1 Andinoacara biseriatus
CAGAGCCTTCAGCTTTCAGGCCCCTCTTCTGTGGAACCAGCTCCCAGTTTGGATTCAGGAGACAGACACCCTCTCTATTTTTAAGATTAGGCTTAAAACTTTCCTTTTTGATAGAGCTTATAGTTAGGGCTGGATCAGGTGATCCTGAACCCTCCCTTAGTTATGCTGCTATAGGCCTAGGCTGCTGGGGGGGTTCCCATAATGCACTGCTTCTTTTTACTCTGTTCATATTTCACTCTGTGTTTAATCATTCTCTGTCTCTCTTCCACAGCATGTTTTTTGTCCTCTTGCCCCCGTCAGCCCCAGCCCCCCTCAGCAGATGACAGCCCCTCCCTGAGCCTGGTTCTGCTGGAGGTTTCGTCCTGTTAAAAGGGAGTTTTTCCTTCCCACCGTTGCCAAGTGCTGCTCAAAGGGGGTCGTTTTGACTGTTGGGATTCCTCTGCAGTATTGTTGGGTCTTTATCTTATAATACAAAGTGCCTTGAGGCGACTGTTGTGAATTGGTGCTGTATAAATAAAATTGAATTGAACTGAGTTGAAATTAGCACCGTCCACACTGCTCCGCCCTGCCGGCAGCCCTTCAGGGCAGACCCAGGACCTGCCAGAGAGATCATGTCTCTCGGCTGGCCTGGGAACACCGTGGGTTTCCCCCGGACGAGCTGGTGGAGCTGGCTGGGGAGAGGGAGGTCTGGGCTTCTCTGCTTAGGCTGCCGACCCCACAACCCGGCCCTGGATGAGAGGAAGTGGATGGATGGATGGATGGACAAACATTAACATAAAACCCAATCTAATATAATTTAAAACCTTAAAAATTACTATGCAGTTGAGCTGTATAAAATATTTTCATACTATTTCTAATAACATTACTGTATCAAGTTACAAATTGGGTTGTTATGTGGGTGTCCATTTGGGTACGCTTGATGCAAATGATTCCATCATTATTGCCTTCGCCAGGGAGGTTATGTTTGTGTTGGTGTTTGTGCATTTGTGTCATCGTTCTGCCTGTAAACATGATAGTTTGAAAAGTTTTGAATGAATTCTGATAAAACTTTGGAGAGCGGGGCCACGTTAGCAAGCCATTAAAATTTAGCTTACATCCTCCGAGGTCTCCGAGGTCAACTTCATGATTTATTGGTCACAAATTGACAAAAAGCCTCATAACTTAGATACTATGATACTCATGAGAGTGGAGTGTGTTGTCAACATATAGAAAGAACCATATAATTATTTAAAATATTGACCTCTGACCTCTCCTTCAAGGGCAATAGATAGATCTGAAGGTCAAAGTGATAATAATGCGGTGTAGAGCTACTGTATTTAAAACTATGCTTCTTGCTGCCACTGTTTGTACAGCCCATAGGCACATATCAGGATTCCAAATATCAGGTTACTTTGGACCTCTGACTTCTTCTTCAAGGTCAAATAAGGTCAAACTTTCATAAAATGTCTTTTATCTTTAAAACTGCTTAAAATTCTGCCACCTTGGTTTGTACTGGCAACATTTAGGAAATGATCCTGGTACATTGGGATTCAAAAAATATCACATAATATATCCAAAAATCATCTCACATTTGACCTCTGACATCTGCCTTTCTTTCAAGTTGACCCCGAAAAAGAAAGTATTGTCAGGAGAAAGAGAACGAGCTGCCGAGTTAGAAATGTAATGTAGTATAATATTACATAACAAGTCCAGTTATTTACAAATCAACAGCCGTTATCTATTCCTTACTTCTGCACAATGTTTGTGTAATCCAAGTAAGCCTCTGTCATGCTGCCCTTACTACAAATGTCAAAGTACGTTTACAAAGAACAAAGAAAACAAATGAATATATACAAAAACAATATTTTATTCCCTTAAATAGAAATGCTGCCTTGTTGGACAAACAACAGATAAGCATAATGCAACATAATGAGAAAATAGGCAATAAATGATCACCACTGCATCGTGTATCAAAATTACAATGTGGTAAAAACATCACATCACACTTTGAGGTTTGAGTTTATTTTTGCAGCAGAATGACACAAAAAGCTTCCTGTGAATCTGCAGCCATTCTTGGCTGCTCAGGTTTGACTCACTGTGACTGGGTGGGTGCAAAGGAAACTGTGCACAGCTAGCTAAAAAATGCATAATTAAATATCTCCATTCTCTTGTGTTTACCTTATTAAACAAAGACAAATATCACTCCTCCTAATGCAGACGCAGTGATGAAATTTGAAAATGGTACGTGTCAATTATTAAAAAGTGTGTAGAGATGACACACTGCAGGCTACAGAAAATTCTCTGAGAGGGGGAAATAATTTGATAAAATAACATTATCATCTCTTCACTGCCTTCTCTGCTAACAATATACTTTACACATACTGCTGTACACATTTCTGTGTGGGTAGTAGGAGCTACAAACTGCAGCAGAATATCATACTTGTAAGAAAAAAAGCTAATTTCCTCATTACTGAAGGACAGGTTAACTCGAGTGCTTTCTTCTAAGACATGCAAGAATCGCTTGAGAACTCATCCAGAAAAGCCCACTTGATTGGATTGGGTGAAGTCTCCTGGAACAAATCCTCTGTGTCACTTTTATGTAAGACATTGCTCTTCGCTTCTTTTCTGTACTCTAATTTGCTTTGTCTCTCTCATATCTGTGCAGCAGACATCTCTATAACACCGACTTCAATAATACCAGCGTTGCAGGTTCTGCAGGTAGATCTTACAGTTTCCAACTTCACATTCCCCCCGGTGACCGCAGGCGCAGATGGCTGGTTTGAAACTGTAGCTTTGGAGCTTAACAAGATTCTAAACGAGTGCATAAAAATATAACAGAAGCCTATGGACTCGTCCAAAATAAAGGAAAACGGGCATTGTTTGCAGTTATCCTGCCATTCCTGTTGTAAAGATGTTGTTTGTTAATGCCGGGCAAAAGGACAATGACAGTTATCCTTTATTTCAAACTGTCTACTGCATAAATGATGGTGCCATAGAAGCGTAACCGTTCGAGTACTCCTTTCAGGACACAGGAGGCATATCAGAAAACACATTATCATTATCTTCTTTAATCATTTTTGTCATTTTTCTTCTGAGGTCCTGCAGTGTAGCTTTGGCGCTCGCTGTTACCGTCTCTGTTAGAGGTTTTGGAGCGCTATGCTGGAAGTGCTTATGCAGCTTCAAGCTACAATCCTTGGGCAAAGATGAAGAGTGAGCTATGCTGTGTAGGTCTAGCAGTGAGACGTTTCTGTAGTTGGTCACCAGCTCTGCACACGTCTCACTCCTCTTTACAGAAACTCTCTGGCTATGCCACTCCGTGACCTTAATGTGCTTCTTCTTTAGCCAGTCCTTTGCTGGCACACAGTTTGGGGTCACTGTCATCTTCGGTGTTCTGGCTGAGGGAAGGAGGTTTTACCATGCATAGCCACGACCATTAGCCCCTCAATGAAGTGCATCATGTGGTGATTTGTGCGGCCTTAGCAGAAAAAAACAGCACCAAAGCATGATGTGTTTTTACAATAACTGTGCCTGTGGTCCATCCCAGCCTTGTGCAGGTCTACAATCTTTTCCCTGATGCCCTCTGGTTCTGTGGGCAGTTTGTGCTTTATACACATGACGAGTTGACATCAGGAGTATCTGTAAAATTCTGGCTGCGTTGTAGGAGATCAAATATGCAAACCTGCCTCAGAAATATCACCTCTGTGACACACTGCAGGCTCACAAAGACTGGATACTGCAGGCCTGTTTTTCTGGCATGTGTAATATTGAACAAGTTCTTGCTATTTTGTCCACATGCTGCAGTTTAGAAAATGGATAAGATTGCTAACAAGCTCCCTGGTTACCACGTGAGGTGGCATAGCAACAAGTAAAGCTAAGCTTGGGCATGCTGTATGGGAATTATCAGCACACCTGCAATATGTCTGTGACCAATTATTCTGCCAGGCTTGAGGCACCAAGTGTGCACACAGGCTTTAAAGAGATCTCTGCCTCACTGAAAATCAAAAGGCAAGTTTGACCACGAGCATTTTAAAAAGGACCTGAAGTCCTTTCTCATTTTTTTATGTATTGCAATAATCAAGGAAAAAACACACATCATTGTTTAGCAAATATACAAACACCTGACCGTGACCTTTCAGACAAGCATATAGAACACATCTGTTAGCTGTGCACACACACGCGTGTGTGTGTGTGTGTGTGTGTGTGTTCTAGTAGTCCAGCTCTAGTTTCACTAACATTCAGCAGTCAGAATCAGTGCAGCTAATGTGGATGCCGGGAACCAGGACAGATGGTGGAAGCAGCAGCTCAGATGAGCATTACGCTCATTTTTTCTCATCAGCTTTCTGCCGTATTTTAATATTGTGTTAAGCTCATTGGGATGCATAGAAAAGAGAAATAGAGATAAAACTGACTGATTCACTGCGCTGAACAAATGGAAACAAATTCCCTGTGACACTCGTCAGCAGAGGGAGATGAGCCCTTTCCTTACAGTGGCCACAGCCAATGAGCATTATTCCTCCCACTATGCCTCATGCATAGTCCCAGTAGCAAAGCCTTTTTCCTTGTCCTAATCATATATTGTTGCTTAACTAACTCTGACTGAAATGCATTGATTCTGTGACTCAAGTTTTGCAAACGGATTCATATTATTTGGAAACGGTTCTCTTGTTTGGCAATTTGTATCATACGGCGAGCCAAATAAAGAATACAAGATAAAAAAAATTTCTGGCCTGGAGGGAGGACACAGAAGCAGAAGAGTTACATATCCAGAGCAGGAGCTCATCAACATGAAATTCAAGCTACTCACAAAAAATAAAATTATTATAATTCTGCCCTCTCCAATAAGGCACAAAGAGCCAGAATGCTTAAAGATCTTTAAAAAAAAAAAGTCTGAGTCACCTCATTACAGCCGCACACTGTAATGGATTCAATTATCTCGACTATCACACCGGTCACTTACGATTACAGCAGCAGCCTGTCGGTGTTCTGATGCCAACACACACGGTACATTTATAGATAATATGAAGCTCAGTTTCTGTCAAACCAGCTCTGCTTTGTTGAACTACTGTTGTGATCTCGGCTTACAAAATCTGAAATTGTGTGCTTGGATTACGCTTTTAATCAAGAAAAAAAACGGTTGCGTCGTTATCATTATAAATACATATATCAATACTGTCTTTTATTGAAGGTTAATAAAGTATCATGAAGTATCATGTAGAGCAGAGCAATGGGTCATAAAATGATTGCATCAACAACAAGCTACTTCTTAATGGAACTGCTTTATGCCTGAGTGAGTTGCCAATTATTAGGAATTTCTTTTTCTGTTAATTAGTTAATCGCACGCTTGTTAAAGCACGAGACAGCTTTTTATAGCAAATAACAAATGTTTAGTGAATGAATTTTCTGAAGTAATTGGGTGATTACGGTTGTTATGCCTGGCTTGTTCTGGGCGTAACAAAGAGGGGACAGTCGCATAGCAGCAATTTTAACTAGGTCAAAATATATTTATGGTAAATGGAAAAAAAAAAATCCAACAATGAAAAATAAATAGGTGCTAACATAAAACTATATGTTGCATAAACAATGGAGAACTGCAATACAATCAAATGGAAACAAACTGGGGACCTAAAAGGAACCAGTCTTCCAGCTGGACAAAGAGCTCTCTTTATCCCTGACCAAACATAGCAAAGCATTTTATTAAACAGAAATGTGGCTGCATTTAATGCTCGTTTATGTGACTCGAGGGTTGCACCACGACAGCGGATTGATTGGGCCTCAGTATCATGTGTGCAAAGCATTTATGAAACATATGCTGCATTTGTTAGTCAGTCAGAATCATTCTTGCTATCTGAAGCATACAACCATGGCCCAGTTCTATATGAAAGTAACATGTTCAACTTGAGGAGTATCAGGGAGAAATTCGTGAAATTATTGTAAGAGGAAAGTCAGGCAGCTGAAGAAAAACAAAACAAAACAAAAAGAATGTGAAGAATTCCTCGATGGAATAAACCAAAACACAAGCACCTGAGTCAGGTTTCAGAATTGATCACAGCACAGAAACAGCATTAGTGAAGGTTACAAATGATCTTCTTAGAGCCTCTGATAGTGGACTCATCTCTGTGCTTGTCCTGTTGGACCTCAGTGCAGCTTTGATACTGTTGACCATAACATTTTATTACAGAGATTAGAGCATGTCGTAGGTATTAAAGGTACTGCACTGCAGTGGCTTCAATCTTACTTCACACACTAAAGTTAATTATGGAGTTCCACAGGGTTCTGTGCTTGGACCAACTTTATTTATATTTATATTTATTTATTTATACATGCTTCCCTTAGGCAGTATGATTAGAAAGCATTGCATACATTTTCATTGTTATGCAGATGATACTCAGATCTATCTATCCATGAAGCCAGACGACACACATCAATTAGTTAAACTGCAGGAATGCCTTAAAGACATAACGGCCTGGAAAGCCTTCAGCTGATCCAAAATGCTGCAGCTAGAGTCCTGACAGGGACTAGAAAGAGAGAGCAGATTTCTCCCATATTGGCTTCACTTCATTGGCTCCCTGTTAAATCTAGAATAGAATTTAAAGTCCTTCTCCTGAACATGAACACCACACAAGGGCTACGCACAGATTTGCTGTACACACTGTTACTGGTGCTGAGTGTGCCTCTGGATGAATGGACGGACGTTTGCATGCATGTCGCTCATGACTGGGTAAAAATTCTGAGGCACCCATCAACAAGAGAAAATGTCCGATTGCTGCCCACCATCACACAGTGTTTAAAGTAATGTCTTTTAACCTGGAAACCATAGCAATACACTGCACGCCTTTTCAGACTGAATGCACCCCAGCAGGTGCACCTCAGTGAGTAGGAGGAGCGAACAAAAAGGAAAGAGGGAAGCAGAAGGTAGGTCAGACATCCAGTACTAATGTAAAGCCTTAGGCCTCCATGCTGTGAACACTCAGATAGAAGCAACACAGAAGCAAAGAGTGACATTTTCCACACAGATCCACAGGATTTTCACCAGCATCCAAAAAAGATTCAGTACAGTGAGACAGTGTGGCACCCTCAAGATCTAAGGTTCTGAAACCGGTAGGTACTGTACCTCTACTTTTTTATGTTTCATCATCTGTGGCATTATTAAACATTTGTACGAATTCAAGAGAACTTATTAAAATTGTTTGGAGTTTGCATTAATTATTGTTTTATCAGATTTCAGGTCATTGTTGGTTAAGCAGTTCTGGCTCACTGCTGGTTCCAGATGTTCCTCCTGAATCTCTATAAGAAGCTTCTTTACATATTTAAAGGACTTTAAAAAAAAAGTCTCATATCCATTAAATGCTTTTTAATTCCGTATGCTTGTTGATGAGTTTAACATTGGCCAAAATTACAAACAATTTCAACCATTCATTTCATCTTTAAAAAATATAAAAGGTTCAAACAGGAAAAAATTGAATCTTGGTGGACTTTTAATTTGATTAAGATCATATTTCCAAAAGCCTGGGACATTGGCAACATAAGAGTGGAGTCTTAAAAGGTGTGTCAAACATTTCACAGCTAATTAGCTTCAACATTTATATGATTATTATATGTTATAAAGAGAGAATCCTGGAGGGGCTAAGCCTTAGCTTTAGAGTAAAGATGGGAAAGAGTTCACTACTCTGTGAGCCTGAGTAAAGAGCTACAGTACATAAAAATCAAACTGACAGAAATTCCTGCAAAAAGCAAGAATCAGCAGCCACGACAGTCTTTTATGTAACACTTTGGAGAGGAAGTGAGATCAGGAACACCGAGCAAACCATTCACAATGAACAGAACTCATTGCAGCATCTACGAATGCAAATTAAAATGTTCTCATACAAAGAAAAATGCATCTAAAACAAGATCCCCAAATGCCATCGCTCTGCGTGAGCTGGAGCTCGTTCAAGATGGACTCAAAATTCCTTTTAGACATTGCTGACGCCACATCCTCCAACGCGAAAACCTGCACGGAGTTCAAAAGCCGGACGTTACCTCATAACTGTAAATTAACACGCGGTGGCTAATCCTGACATTGTGACAATATCATTCATTCATTTGCTAAATGGAGGAAAACATTATGTTTTTCACTTTATTTCACTAAGACAGAATCAAACCACATTCTGCACAGATTACAACAACACAACTTGTAGTCCCGATCTGTCACCCACTGAAAACATTTGGGATATTGCAAAACAAAAAATATGACAAAGGAGGCCTCGGACTGTTAAGCATCTGCAATCCGCTAACAAGCAAGAGGGAAAAAATAAAAAAGGGATTTGGCTGTCATAAATGCAGCATTTGGTCTCCTCAGTTCTTCAGTGTCTGGTGGGGTTGTTATAAGAGGTGATGTAACAGTCGTAAACACAAAAAAACATCTTGGTTTCAAATTCCTGATACATTGTTTTTGGGCTATTTTCAGTTTAATTATTTAGCAACATTTTAAATATAATCCCACCTTTATTTATGATAAATGGGTTGTAAATGTTTACCTTCCTTTGAAAACAATTAGCCGCAGCCTCTCGGTGGTTGCTCCGATTACATTTTGAGAACTCAGATAATAAACTAATTGTCTGCATTTTGCTCTATTTGTATTCATTTGCAAGTGATTCCCTGATGCTTTATCTCAAACTCTCCTCCTTAAGATGGTGAATGGAGGTCCCAGCTGCCGACATGCAGGCCGCAGAAATGGCACTCACACGCGTTCCTGGTCATTCCCATCGCCACTCAGATTTTCTGTGACAGGAGCAGGGGGGAAGATTGCTTTAACAGAAAAGCCAGAAACTAATTTATATGAGATCAAAAGCATGAAAGAGCACTTCTGCGGAGAGATGATAAGCCTTCAAGGCCACTGCCAGAGCCCCAGGACAGCGCTCCGGTCTGAGCCATGTGGACACCTTCTCCGACCACCTGTGTCCATCATTGTCCAAGAGACGAGCCACGGGGATGCTTTAACGGGAATGCCAGAGCAGCTGATAAATGGAGAGCAACGGTGAGGAGGCAGATAAACAAAACACGGTCAGAGATAACGGGGTGGGGAGGGTGCCGCATGATATCGTGTAAAAAGTCATTTTTGTGTATTACACTTCAAAAGGTTTAAGCTGTGTGTCTCTGTGTGTGTGTGTGTGTGCGTGTGTGCGCGCGTAAGTAGGAAAGCAAGAGTGATTATTCATGATCATCCTTGGGTCACAGCAGTAAGTTGTTTCCTGTATTATCGCTGTTATCAGAGATGTGCAATGCTGAGCTTTGACTTCTCTTAAGTTATTCTCACACATGAACTGCAGCACTGAACTTTTCGAGATGTTCTTAATGTGGAAGCACACACAGGAATCGCTGCGTTGTACACTTCTTTAAATAGATTTTACGCTGCTGCAAACTAACGTCAGTTTGTGCTCATAAGAGAACACCACAGGTAAATGTAAGCAGAAGCTGTGAGGGCAGCTCCAAACCCAACGGGACTGAAATTATAACCTAATATGCAGATTTATGTCTGTGGACTTCTAGTAAATTTGAAAAAGCAGCGTCTCAAATGATGATGTAAATGTTGCAGTCAGGCGGTTCTGCTCTCGTTTGCTTTGTTTTCTGCCTTGAAGTCACATCCAAACACTATAACATCAGTTATGATGGTTTCCAATTAATGCATATTTGACTCTTTCTGATTCTGTATCTGTTTGACCAACTTTGCTTTTCTTAGTCTTTTCCCAAAGAGGCTGATTTGTTCAGTTTATGTCCGCGCTCAATCATGAAAAGGCGACTCGTGTTTTTGAAGAAATATTTATCGTTTCCTGCAGTGGCATTTACCCTGATGTAGTGAATGACTGGCAGCTTTTAAGGCACCACAGCAGATTATGACAGCGTCCGCAGGGAGTCCACATAAAGACACAAATGTCAAAATGCTGGAAAATCCAGTCATTTATCATTTTCATTGGCTCGTCCTTTTTTGCTACATCTACTGCTGGCATTTGGTCCTGAACAGACACAGAGCACAAGAGCAAAGAGGGGAAAAATTCAAACGCCATTCAGAGATCAGACGAGAGTCTCTCCCCGTCAGTTCTTGTGTCGCTCATCTTTTTCCCTCCCCTGCATGAAGCCCAGTCTCAGCCACCTTGTGTAAACTCTGCAGGAGCTCTGGCTCCAGCAGACAATCTCATAAAAAGCTTTCATCAAAATTAAGTCCTGATGGTTCCATTAGAGGGTGACAAGAAAAAAAAAAAGCATTCACCCAAACTAGCAGAAATACAGGAACTAAACACCATCAGCTGCCAGCGCTCTGGACCACACCCATCTTCAGTTTAACGTTAGCCACAAAAAGACTTGTAGGAGTGTAAAGAGCGCCCTGTATTCAGCGCTCAGACGCTGGATGACACTCATCTTCTTACTGAGGCCTCGTTTTGATTTCAACAACACACCTGTGAGCTGCAGAGTGGTGATGCTCGGACACAAAGTGCCACCCTGACATGTAAACAACCAGGTTCCATCACTGATGGTGTTCCACTGTGTGCTTTTCTATCCAGGGATGCTTTAACTACATTTGCAGTGTGTTTTGGATCATTGCTGAAAAATGAAGCCAGTCAGACACTTTCCAGGCTGCACGCTGGATAAAATCTGCCTGGACTTTTCTACATTCATACTTGCATCAGTTTTAATAAGTTCCCCGACACCAGGGGCTGACATGCAGCCCCAAACCATCACAGAGCCTCCTGCAGACCCTCCTGGCTCCTCCATCTCTCCACCAGGCCTGCCGCTGGCGTTCAGTCCAGGTCGTGCAGTTTAGGAAACCTCAGCGTTCCCCTTCATAGAGACATTTCTGATCAGCTGAAGGGTCGGATGCATATTGTGGGTCTGGTGTTTTCAGGGTCTTTGGCTTTGGAGTTTTTGGGATGTTTAGTTTTTCTTTAGCTTTGATTATGGTTCAGAATTCTGCTTTTTCTTCCAGCTGCATTTTCAGGTTTCTTTCTTTCTTTTAGTTCTCATTGACTTCAGTTCTTGCTTTCAGTCTTGTGTTATTCCTCAAATCCCGGTTATCCCTGCTTCCCTCGTGTTTCCACGTCTGGCTCGGTCTTCATCGCTGTGGTCAAGTTATTCTCGTCTCCACATTCAGTTGTGATTCATTTCCTCTCCTATTTTGGCAGCTGTCGAGTTTAACTTCCTTCCGAGTCATGTTAGTTTACAAAGTACCCAAAGATGCCGTTTAGAATGGCTTCTTGGATAAGTTGTCTGTAAATTTTATAATCTAATATTTTTGCTGTTTTTAGTGTGTGTGTGTGTGTGTGTGTGTGTGTATACACACACATCTGACTAATGCGATCACATTTGATTGAAAAAGCATTAAAACAAGAGCAGATTTTTCATCCCAGGTAGGAGAAAATGCAACTGATTTAGGTGATGATTTTATTGGAATTATAGTAAAAATCGGGACCTGCTGAATCCGTCCGACTAGAGCAAAAATACAATTTGTGCAACTTGGACTTAAGCGATTTTTACTGAATAAAGCGCCAACTCACCATGACGCTGAATCACTGTGAGCCCGGAGCTCGTTTCTCTGCAACTAATTTTTGCTAGCTTGTGGGTTGGCTGGGTTCGGCACACACACACCACTACAAGCTTTGGTTGCACCAAATGACCCCCGGGGCCCGGGCCGGTACCGGGCCCCGGGGGTAGACACAACACTGGTTGAGCCTTTGAGTCAGGCCTCTCTTTATGGCTCGATGATTGAGAGGAGTTATGTGGCTGGACTGGACTGAAAATGAGTGAAAAAGCAGCCAAAGAAAAACTTGGAAAACCTGGAAAACTGTTGTTTAAGACGGTTTTACAGATTATACCTTGGAAACAAAATCTAAAGAAATGAGGGGTGGCTCGGGACTTTTGCACAGTACTGTAAATCACAGTGTAAAGAACCTGGAACTGATATTAATCAGGTTCATAATTGGTGTCGTTTTGCTTTTGTGTTATCTGATTTAGTAGTGAACTATAAATCTTAATCAGTATATTTAGCTCAGTTGAATGAATCCATTAACAACATTTAATACGCTGGAATAAAACTTAATTTAGTATTCATAATGCAGGTTTTATAAGAATTTATGCAAGCAGAATAGAATTAATAGGGGGTGAAAGAAAAAAGGAAGGAAGCACATATATCTGTCACCAGTCGATAGACTGACCTTAAACTCTTTACCTAATAGAACTGCTGATAAATATTAAAACCACATTGAACATGACCTGTATGTAAACCTGCCGTAATTCTCAAATATCTGCGAAGAGTTATTTCAAAACTGCTATCAGAGTACTGTAGCACTATATTTCAATTAACTTATCACACTCACTGACACTGCACTCATAAAAGGGACGACTATATGATTAAAAAGAATAAAAGTGCTATTCTGCAACTGTAGATAATTACTATTGCTGAAACCGTGTCACGGAGCAATTCTTGCTGCACCTTATTTTGTTACGTAATGTTTAATTTAATGGTCACCTGACGTTGGATTGCCACTTTTATTAAACAGCTCCTGAAACGCCCTTTTTTAGCCTTTGGCTGTGGACCGGCCCCGAGGCGAGGACTGCGCTGCAGCGGCCGAGTCCTGGCGGTTAACCTGACAGGTGACAGCAGTTAATCTGTGACTCCGTGTGACGGCGAACGCTCATCTGTCGAAAACGCTCAAGTGAAGCTCAGCGGTAGAAAAGCAGTTTTCCTGCTCAAAAGCAAATAAGATTAAAAGCACTTTCAAGTTAGTGCCTTAAACAGTGAATTGCAGCCGGCAAGCAGTTACTTTAATTTGATGTTAAGATGCAAAACATGGAGAAACTGTAAGCATCAAACAAACAAGAAAGAAAATGTGTCCATCAAAGAGCATCAGAGAAGTTTGGGGAAGGATTTTGTTACAAAGTTACTGTTTCTATCTTTTTCCCCACAGCGACTACTCCTTTAATCATTTATGTGCAGCGCCATCCTCCCAGAACTGCGATCCGATCCTCTCCCTCCGTGAAACCCTTTCAAAAAAAAAATCCTGAAAACCTCTTTATGTTGTTAAACATGTTTAAGAATCTGACTATAAATTAACCAAAACAGGAGGCTGATACGGGAGAACGAGCATACTTGAGAGAGATTTTAACAGGTTAATGGGTTCTGCATTATTCAGAAGTGCATGCACAAATAGTTTAGTATTTATTTGTAGTCATACACGCTCAGAAGTGTCTGGCTCAATTTTTCAGACTCCTTAAAATAATAATAATAATAATAATAATAATGCATCATGGGGGGGGTTGAAGTTCTCCCAGGAAGCACTTTATGAGCCGGTCTCTCCTGCAGAGCAGAGAGCGTGCCACTTTAAATGTTGTGCTATTTAAGCAGGGATGAGTGAGGAGACGTGAGTGGTAGAAAGGGCAGCAGAGCTAACAATGGTGGTTAGAGGCTGTATCCAGGTCAGGGGGAGGTGGTGGCACTGGTCAGCATCAGGTCACGCTGTGGTCCTGCTGTATGGAAGGTCCTGGGAAAATGAAACCTGAAGGTAACCAACGAGCTGAATGAGGCTAAACTATAGAATTTGATACAAAGAGGGAGCGACGCAGCGCTAACTGTGAGACCCATGATGGACTGCAGGGGGCGTGTTACTGTAGGAAATGTGAGACCTTTAAATGTGCGTGATACTTTTTTAAGGCTCTGCTTCACTCCACCATTACTTTATTGTACTGGCGACAGATATAATGAACTTGCTTTAAGGTAACTGCACTTCTTGTTACAATTGGGATTTTCTTTACTCGGGTTACTAATGTTGATTTAATTGCATCGCACACGAGTGGCGTTCATCAGGACAGACTGACACTGACCGTGTGTTTATGAATTAGATGACAATTATTTTCAAACCTTTGCGAATCTGTCTCACTCAGTCCGAGTCAGCGCACAGTCGAAGACGCTTTGCCTCCCATCCGGTGACCCGTGCAGTCGCCTGGCGATCGAAGGCGGTGCTCCACAGGTTGAAGGTGTTGCATCCTCAACCGCTGCTCAATGAGTTGGTTGCTGCAGATGCTTGAAGTTGAGGCGCAGCCACTGACTGTAAAACTTTTCCATCAGTTTCTAAAGCGGCAGTTTTCACATAAGTTTGTGCACTGAAGTGTTCCCTTCGTGAGCACGCTGAGGTGGTGTCCTCCTCTAAATGAAAGTCTCCTGATTACAAGTGATGCTGAAAATGTTCGGTTATGATTCTAAAATCGCAGCATTTGATCTTTCTCCCTCTGTTTGACCTGAGCGGCGCGTTCACATCAGAGGCATTTTAATCTTACATATCAAACAAAGCATCTTCAGAGAGGACCGTGTGGCCTCTCAGACCTGCAGCGTCTCCTGTGGCGCCTTTTGTTGTGCGTATAAAGGATAGCACTGAAACACATCATTGTTAAAAACAATATTCAGTGCCATTGTTATGTGGATGAGGATTTTTATCCAAAACAGGGCGCATTCCCTTAATTATTTTCCTTGTCAGAAAGAAATAGTAGCTGTCTAAATAAAAACCAATCTGAATCATTCATCGCGCTCCTCTGTAGACCGGCGCCGCTTTAAACATATCGGACTGCTTTGTTCAAAAGAAACACAGAACGTGTTCATATATTTTTCTGTCATTCAGCCTCAGAGGAGCATCACAAAGGAGAGGTCTTTTCTCCCTCGACCTGATATTGAAGAGGATATTTTAATATTTCTTTTGTAGGATAATTGCAGTTCACTGCGTTCAGTCTTTTCAGTAATGCTGCCCAATTGTGTAAAATGCAGCCGACACTGCAGGAGACCAAACTGCAGCCTGTTGTTTCAACTTCTCTTTGTTGCTTTCAGAAGATTTCACTCTGTCAAACACGTGGAAAACGCTTTTAAATAAACAATCTTGATTTGTTAAGCTATCCTTTTCTTTATGTTCAACACACGTTAAGCAAATAACTGATAAGGCATAAACTCTCACTGGACACTTTGTTAGGTACACCTGTTTGATTGCTCATTAATGCAAATATCTAATCAGCCAATTGCCTGCAGACATGGACAAGATGACCTGCTGAAGCTCAAACTGAGCAAAAGAGAAAACATCCTGTGAGCAGAAGCTCTCTGGGCACAAAAATCCAGTGTTGGTGTCCAATAGTGACCTGATAGGACAGCAACAGTAACTAATATAACCACTGTTACAACCACGTCTGCCGCTGGGCTACAGCAGCAGAAGACCACAGCAGGTACCACTCCTGTCAGTGTACAACTCAAAATGTTTCCTGGTCTTATGAGTCTGGATTTCTGCTGCAACATCCAGATGATGGGGTCAGAATTTAGCAGAACCACCCTGAAATCACGGCCCCACCCTGCCTTGTATCAATGACTCCTGATGCTGCTGGTGTGCCACAAATAATTTAGGCAGATCTGAAGGCAAAAGGGGGTCCAACACAGTACTGCTAAGGTATACCTAATAAAGTGTCTGACGAGGAACCTTCTTATCCTTGTGCTCGAATCACCGAGCAGCAGCCTTTTGGAAACGTAATTCCTCACGAAGCAGGTTAATCGAGATAAAAAACAGAGCCCGCCCACTTCTGCTTTCTGACAGTTCCTCTGACTTCAGAGCGACGGACAAAGAGCTCCTACGAGCTCCTCGCTCGCGTGTCGAGTTGCAATGATGCGATATTCACCGAATGAGTTTCAATCCACAAACTGCAGCATGTTCTCATTCATATGGAAGATAGTTCAAATTTAAACTGCATTTGCATCGACGTTCGACTTTGTAACCAACATATTTATGTTTCTGTGCTGAGGTTAGTCCTGTACACGCACATATTCTGTACTGTTGTCATTTCAGTAATCTGATTACTTCATCCCATTTTCACTAAATATTTAGCTTTTCCCACTTTTCACTTGCACTGAAAACTATGACAACCCAGTTAACTACTGTCAGTTAGCTCTCCTCCTCTACTCTTACCTTTCTCATTATTCCTGACTTGTGCCTCTGACAGTGTCTCCTCCAGGCCACATCGAAAATTGCCTTGAGTCTAATCTACAAAGACAAGAATATCTGTGAGATATTCTGTGTCGCCCAAATTATGATAATCAGCATCTTTTCACATTTTCTCTGTCTCATCTGCAGCCGTAGAATTGGATTTCACACTCAGAAAGCCACTGACAAACACTTTTAGGTGATAGCTCACAGGAAAAATGGCACAAAGCAGCATGAATTTATTTTTTTTTCCTTCAAGAAAAGATACTGCCGGTTCAAAAACAGCACAAGGAGTTAGAACAAAATGTTTCACTGCAATATCGTCGTAATCTTCAAAATTAATTTTTGCACGAAAAAGCAGAAGGTGGGTAAGTTGGTTCAATCTACGTTTAATGGGAAACTCGCAGAATTGAAGGACAATGCAAACACAGTCGAAAAAATTACAGAACATTTTGTTCTTTGAAGAGGTTTTCTTTTCTTTTTGGAACCTTAATAAGTGTTACACGGGTAACGAGGGCGCAGCCTTCAAATTGGCACTGCGTGTTCCTCGTAAGGCTAAAATGTTGTCGGCGTGGACACGCTGGGAGACTCTGTGGGTTCACCGTCGCCTCGTGTGGGCAGACTTTGCTTTTCAGCCTTTTTTTCACTGACCACTTTAAGTTGGACTACAAGCAGCAGCAGTCTGGAACGGATTCATAATAGAAATCGGCTAATATTCCTTGTCACAGCTGCCCCACGTGGAGCAGATATGGACACATTTCACGCAGAGCCATTTCATTGGCTGACTGTTGTCCAGTGAGTGGGAGGGCAGCTGACGGCCCACTTGCTCTCATTACCCTTTCAGACAGATTGAATACGCCGTCACAGCGTCTACTGAATTAGGAAAATAAAGAAACGGGAGGCAAATGTCTGCATCTACACAGCAGAGATGTAACAACACAGTCTGATCTTGTTGTTACCTGTCTAACTGTTACCTGTCTAACTGTTACCTGTCTAAGGCCCCGGTTACGCGACACTGTTTTGACGCGTTTCAGCCTCCCGTCTACACGGAGATGTTTCAGAAACGATCTGCGTTTACACAAAGACGCTTGAAACAGTGAAAACGATGTAGTTCCCATTGCCAGGCCACAAGGTGGCGGTGTTTTGGTATTTTTGCAACGCTTGTTTACACAACACGTGCATACTGGGAGGGACTCAGCAGGATGTGCCGCAAAGATTTGTTTATTATTTACAAAATAGCCACCATGAGAGGCTTTGTGGACGAGGTTGGGTAGCTGCTGCACGCAACACTCAATATTAAAACGGCAAAAACACAAGAAAAGATCGACTGTGAATCGCGCTACTCGAAGTTCGCTGAAGCACTCGTGAACGTTAACGAGTGTCTATCTATCGAGTTCATCTATTAGTTAATGTGCGGAAAACTGTGGCGGTCACAACCACAGTGCGCATGTGTGAGGACCCCCGTTTCCAAAATGCTCCGTCTTCCACCGTTTCCACGAAGACGGAGGCCGGTGCGTTTCTGGTCATTAATAAAAATAAAGTATTATATTACTTAAAGAATGCTTTACGTTTTACTCCTGGTAGAAAGTACTTTGCTGCACTGCTCCATGTGTTTCTTTTGTGTTTACGCCACGATATTTAGTAAGAGGCATTGTCATTAATTACCAGTTAAATATGGCCAGATATACGCACAAGCAACTATCACACTGATGATCTTCATTTAGGACTTTTATAGTCTTCAATAAATTTGCATTTAAAAGCGGAGAGACAGGAACGTCTGAGCAGTCAAAATAACAGCTGTAACTGTAACTAATTAGCAGCTATAATGTTTTTACTTAAACAGTAATGTGTTACAGTGTTATTACGTTGTAATGTGCACTAGGAGTGCACATCCTTTCTGCTTTATTGGACAATAAAGATTTAGGATTTAAAAAGGGAAATATGGCAGCAGCAGACGAATCGTCTTTTTGTGTTACTGCAGTTCATCTATGTTGAGTTAAATGTTAATGTGCACTCAATGATGCTCTTAAAATGCTGCGTGCTCATAATTGTGCGATAGCACAACTAATGCGAAGCTGAGGGTCCTGGATTTGGTTTGCAGGCATTTAATCGTAAATAAAAGTATTGCACAAATTCATATTGTGCAATTTTTTTTTATCTTAGGGTAACTAAGATAAAAAAAAAAAATCAGAGGATTGCCGAAGTTCTTACATTTCATTGTCAGGAGGAGTCGGGGTTGCCAGGTTTCACGGCAACACACCTGTCAACAGCTGTGTCATATCGCTCAAAACCACAAATGCCAACCTTCTGGTGGAGATAATGGCAAAGTCACAAAATCATGAAAGTCATCTGGACTCACCTGGAGTGTCTGCAGAAACTTTCATCCATCCACAGATTGAAACTCTCTGCCGGGAGAACAAAATGCACTGCCGCTGCTTCCCAGCATGCCTGAAAACACCAAAATGGATTTTATATTAGCTTGAAATCATCAAATAATAAAAGGTGATAGTTTGTTTCCATGTTACTGTCAAAACTCTGCATGTAAACAGATTTGAACACCGCAAAAATACATTTTAGTCAGTTAATAAACACCAATCACCAAACTAGCTGTACTAGAACTACATGTAATGGTATTAGTGCCTCAGTCTGTCCTGATTTTCTATATTAACGTATCATATGTGAGATATTCTCTGAGCGTGAAGCACGAGCTTCACATTACTGTATGTGAAAGCACATTGATGGGTTCAGATCATTTTATAAAGACAAGGAACAAACACACATCTTCCTCTTCCTTCCTGAAACAATGACATGTATAATATAGCAGAACCAACAAGTGTGGATTCGTGGTTACGGGGTGTGAGATAAGGAGCCCACTTAGACTGCTGATGTCTTCATTCATGTCAGTCTCCATTGGCAACAAAAGAGCTGAGACAACATCAACAAGTCTGTGACACAGCTCATGCTAGCCTGCAATTAAATCCACATTTTAACAAGAGATGAGTAAGCTAGATAAATAGAGCAGAGATCCTCCATTAACTTAAGAGGTTCTTTGTAATTTGCTTTCTGGCAGGAGAACAAAATGTGCTGCAGCTCCGAGTCTGCTTTTAGCACATATACTCATCTTCACGCAGTCGTAAATGGAGAGCGATGGAGGGGAAATTCTGAAAGCCAGACATTTCAGCACTTGGCCAAGTAATTGTAAGTCACTGGTATTGATTAACATCCCTGCCAAACACTTGGAGATATTTTATGCCAATTTCGTTTGTCACACTTTTAAAATTCTCTCACAATAAGACGGGATGGGGTTTTTTTTTTTTTGGGAAGGC
>VUQJ01036873.1:1750-12805 GCA_015108635.1 Andinoacara biseriatus
CACAGAAGGACGAGAGATCGACAATCCTACAGTCTGACACAGTTTGTGAATGCAAGCTGGTGATGAGGGTGGAGCTGGATGCAGCTACATCACAGACAGAGTAAAGATGGATGCAGCTGAGGGGGCGGGACTAACTGTGAGCAGGATGATCTGTCAATCACACAAGCACAGCCTCAGTAATCCTTTCTGAAGCACAGAACCTGACCTGATGCTTAACATGACCTGAGGTCACTGAGGTCACAGCTGTCACCCCCTGGTGGCCTTTCAGTGGAATTCACGTTTAAGGCATTTTCAGGTTAACTTCACTTTTCAGAACAGGAGCTTCCCTGTGTGTGTGTGTGTGTGTGTGTGTGTGTGTGTGTGTGTGTGTGTGGCCTGTCCTCATTCCCAGGGTGTCTTCCAGGTGTGTAGAAGGTGCTGTTTGCAGGGAATAGTTGGGGCTGGCCTGACTGGTCGTGTTTTGATGATGACGACGAAGCCTCTCACCCACACTATAAGCAAACTCTTATCTACTGTCTTCCCTAAAAAAAACATCCATTCATTGAACTTCATGTTTATCGGCCCAGCCTGCAGGTTGCGACCCACTACTTTAGTGCCCCGAGGCCTGGCATTCAGCTGTCAGCTGGCTCGTCTGGAAGGGTTTCATTGTGTAGTTGTATCAGGATACTTGTTCTCACCCGGGGTGTTGTTGTGTAGCTCATTCAGGTGCAGGGTGTCCTATTTCAGCATCATGAAAGTGAACGTGTGTATTTGAAACTACGTGTTTTCCTGAGTCGCTCTCAGTGTCTGAGTGGAAAACAAAAGGAAACACTGAGCAGACTGTCTGACACACCTGTGATTTACGGTCTGAACACTGAAGTGCACACCTGTCAGTGACCTCGGCCTCCATCTTGCACACCTTTGACACAGTTTAAAGGAGGAAGTGAAACTGATCCTGAGCGCCGGGCTGTAAAACTGGACGTGTACAGGGAGCGAAGAACTTTTCCTCAACCCCCTTCCACTTTCACCGCTGCACCAGGTGCCCCGCCCCCTTCCCACCTGTCCAATAATACACTGCTGCAGGTAAACGCGCTGAAAGAGGGCGTCACTTCTCCGTCCTGTATCTTTGGTCTTGGCCAAAGAAGCTGAAGAGGGTTCACAGTGTTCGTCATATTTATTTAAAGTCTGTTTATCAGTCATTAACATAAAAAGGAAGCTCACACGCAGCTCTGCACTGCCGTGCCATCTTCATCTCTGCCATCATCATCTTCCCTCTCAGCATCTCTGCTATGTGCTGCAGAGGCGTGTGTGTGAGTGTGTGTGTGTGTGACCCTGTGAAGTAGCTGCTCTGCTGTGTGTGTGTACAGTCATCAGTGGGATCTCCAGCACGCTGCTTTCCTGCACTGTTTGCAGTAATTACAGCCCCGCCGTCACAAAATGCTGCAGCTGATCTTAGTCTTTATGCAGGAATTCAGTGTCAGAGAAGAAGCTTTTTTTTACAGTAATGACAGACGATCGATGCACTCGCTTTACTGCCTGATGCCAGGAGATGTGAGCGGTGACTTTCACCTGTGCACACATTCAGGCTACCTGCTTGTCTTGTGAATCTCCTGGTGCCTAATTTCTATTGGATGGAGAGATATGACAGAGAAATGGAGCCTCTCATCCAACAGCGTCTGCTCGCTGGCCTGCAGACGGTGACAGATGGACAGAGGAGCAGCTGTAAAGCTCTTCGTGGTTAAAGTTTGACACAGTTACACACACTCGCCGTGCTGCAGAGACCCCGATGCTCTCACGCCTGTCAGGCCATGTGTCCCGATGACCCACCTCCCTCTCTGAGGCTTTCAAACAGACCCCGCCCCCATCGTCGCTGCCTGTGAGTACATTACAGAGTATTCGCTTCAGCGCGCTAAGGATAGTCCAAGTTTAATGATGTTATTTGATATGACTGAATGAATATTCGGAATAACAGCAGCGAGTTGCTCGTGCTGCTGCTACTTTATTTTTAGGTGAGATGTTGGACCAGTTTACTTTCACCTCAGTGCAGAAAATCAGTTTAGAAATGTAACTGTGCGGCTGTGCAGGCTGCACCAAAACCAACAGGCCTCAAACTGCTGCACGCGCTCAGTGCGGATTTTGACACGGAAGTCGCGTCAGAGGTTCGTGGATGGTCACGACAAACAGCACCTGGGCACGACCCACAGGTGGAAACAGACAACACTGCGAAGGAGCCAAATCTGTGAGTCATCAGTGACTGAAAACACCAAGATTTGACCTCTGAACTTTGACCTTTGTGAAAACAGGATATTTTCATAGGAAACACGTCTCCAGCTTTTCCTGCCAGCAGGACCGGAGTTTGGTGTGAACAAACTGATCAGGGTGCCGGCTGCTAAAATCTGTGAACAACTGGAGGACAGTTTAATTTGCCTCCTTTCACTCTGTCCTTGCTTCCTTGCTCTGCTTGTGGTCACGTGTCTCAGAAGAAGAAGAAGATGGAAAGATAGAGCGAAGCAGGCAGAGAGGATGATGATTGATGATGTAAAAGGAAAGAGGACAAAATGAAGAAGGAACTGAGGTGGAAAGAAAAAGGTGATGGTGAATGAGCAGGAATAAGGGCGAGGGGCAGACGAAGCTCCGTGCAGTGAAAAGAAGGAAAGAGAAATGGAGGGGCAGAATCCGGAGAGCACAGAGGAGAAAGAGGAAAGAAGAGGTCACATTGATCGGTGAAGCCCTGTTGGTGGACAGAGGCACAAGAAGAAGAGAGGAAAGGAGGCGAGAAAACAGAGAGGATATGACTATAAAAGAAGGGGGGAGGGAGGGAGCTATTCTCCTGACTCTCAGCAGCTAAATGTGAGGGACGAGGTCACCGGGCTGCACGTCGCTCGCTGCAGCGGAACGAGAAGAATCGACACACGAAGGATGGACGAGGAAGGGCGACTGAAGCTCAGCAGGTTTCATCATACTGACATTTGATGCATTTAAATCCACAATCGCACAGAAATGCAGCTACAGCAGGATTCAGCAGGTGTCACAGAAAACCGCCACACTGACTCTGCCGGAGAAACCGGGAGAAATGGAGGCTACAAGCCTGAGCAGCTCCTCCTTCCCTGCATCCATCTCCCTCCTCTGAGCTCTTCCTCTTCTCCTCCTGCCTGCAGCTCCATCTTCAGCACATCCACCCTCCCTCCTCCACAGCAGAGTTCTCCATCTGCAGTAATCACACTTATGTGTGGGGGTGTGAGGGAGCCGGTGGTGTTGTTCAGTTTTTAGCTGTTTTTAGCGTGTTTAGTCTTCATGTCTTTTGGTTACTTCCTGTTTCATTTGAAGGTTAGTTCTCATTATGATTGTACTTCCTGCTTTTCTTTGGAACCTTGTGATTATCTGCCCCTCGCTGGATTCAGTCTGAATGTCCCCCTCACCCCCTCACTTCTGTGTGTCCATGCAGTCTCATGTTTCAGTGCTGAGTCCTGTTTCTTCCTGGTTTTTGATCAGCCAATAAGAGCTTGTAATTTGTTATTTGTTCTGTGATGTTGAGTATTTGGGTCACAGGTTTGCATGGTTGTTCTTTCTTACAGCGCTAAGATGGCCATGAGGTGTGACCTGGATCCCAGCTGAGCATGTGCAGCATGAATCCCGGAGCCCACAGACGCAGCGTCCACATCCTGCCGGTCAGCTGAGCTGTTTGGCAGCAGGCTGCAGGTGATTTTATTACTGTGGCTTATTTGTGTGCATACACGCGGCACGACACGCACGAGTGAAGGTGAGCTGCAATGGTGTGTGTGTGATAGATGCATGCTGACAGACTGCGCCGGATTAATGCACTCAGTGTTTCACTAGTCAAACTACATCACTGCCACCACAAACCTCCCCCATCCCCCTCCCTGATTACTGCCACAGCTGTCCAGCTGCCCATCATCCAGCCATCAGACTGACAGCTGTCCAGCAGAGTTAGGGTTTCAGGCTTCTGCTACTGCTCACCAGACAAAGCAGCCAGCCACATGCATCGTGGTAATTAACCTCCACACTGCCCCCAGCGCTGCACACAGCCAGCAAACGGCTAACGGCAGCCAGGGGCCTCCCAATATCTGATCATTCCCCCATCTGTAAAGCTTTGCTTCTGGGATGTATTTCATTGAACTGTCGACACCAAAGTTAGCACGGCAAGTGATCAGCAGAGACGTCATGTGTATGTACTGAAGGCGATGATGCAGCGTGCACACAGAAGGCCTGCTGGAGTTAATGCTAACGTCTCCCTGCTGTGGTGTACACTCTGTGCCTCAGTGTGTCCCAGCCGCCTGATGATGAATGTCCTCATGGTGGAGCTGCAGAGATCTCTGCCTCCATGCCCCGGCGCTCAGATATCTTTTATCAGGAAACAGCAGCAGGCTTCTCTTCACGGGAATGTTGGGTTGAATACCAAGGTCAGAAGCGCTTCCTTACTGCCTCAGCATCTATTGGTAAGGTGCCCTTAAACATTAAACCCCAGCAGAGCTGTAAAGGTCCTAGTGCAGCGAGGATGATAAAACTTACAGGACATTCCTCGAAGCTTCTTTACCTCCGACTGTGAGAAGAAAAGCGAGCGCTCCAAGCAGACCTGAGGATAAAATCAGGACTGTCAGAGAAAACACACTGAGGACCCCCCCTCCCCCATAAAGCTCACCTTTGAGTACCATCTCACCTGAATGTGTGTGAACCCATCAAACCACTTCTGCAGATGGACTGAGGCACAGTGAAGGACCAGCGAAGGCTGCAGTAAAGTTCTCTTGATTCTCGATTAGTTTCACCTGTATGATCCCACCTGTGTCTCGTTTAACGATCAGGTGTCTGCGGTTGGCTCGTCCTTTGCTTGAGTCACAGCAGGACAAAGTTTCTACTCACTGCGTCTCCACATTGTCTTCATGAGGTCGTTTTTTTCCGTGTTTTTATGGTGATGATCAGCGTGTCGCTCAGCTCTGTGACCTTCAAACTGGTGTTATGGGGCAGATGCAGGCAGCATGTATTCTGTCAGCTCAGCTGGATTCACCAGCATGCTCTCCCAGACAAACTCAGCACAACAGCAGCTAAAAATATCAAATGTTTTGAAATCATTTTGTCCTCCACAGATGGTGTCAAAGGTGGATTTCTACCCTCTCAGTTCACCTGTGAGCCGTCTTTGATTCCAGGACTTATTTTATTGGTGTGTTGGTGATGAAGCAGCGATTAATTTTCCCAATAAGCTGAACTCAATTCTGCTCAGTATTAATTTGATCTCTTTATGAGTTTATTGGTGCGGCTCTCTGCAACAGTCCCAGTTTCCCATGTGGACCTTTGGTAAAATGAATTGGCCGCACTTCCTGAGCTGCATCTCAGTGTTTGTGTATTTTACACACATTATCACACAGTTTCTACACAATAAACACACACAGACACCAAAGCATCTGTCAGTTTGCCCTACAAATGTTCTAAACCCTGATTGGTGCAGAGAATTACATGACAAAAGCTTCTGGAAGTCTAGTCCCGCCTACCTAAAGCCAGTGAGAGGTGCTCGGAGACTAAGAACAGGTACACGAATCTACTTCCTGCTCCAGTGGCGGACGCTCATATTAAACACTTCCACAGGTTCTAATATTGAGGGTTTTTTCTAATTCTGACACTAATAGTGACATCATTGATGTGATCATCACAGGCACACAGAAGCCCCACCCACCTGCTGGTCAAACCTTCTGTGTAAGAGGGGCAACCAACCAGAGGAGAGCTGGTAAAAGTGCTGCGGGATAAAACCTCTTGTCTCAGAGGATGAACTGAATCATGCAAAGCTGCCCTAAAAGAGTCCAAACAAGCGGAATAAGCCGCCTTTAACTGAAATCTCCAAACTCTGTAACGTTGGCACACTCGTGCAGCCACGTTAAACGCAGGCAATCAGAGCGCTGAATCCCTCCACAGAGACGAACTGAAATGCATCCAGGCTGGGCTCCTCTGAGCCCAGCTACCTTCCTGTGGATGTGAGGACATGCATTCACTCAGAGTCTGGTATAAGAAGGCTTACATGTCAACAGCGCTGCAGACTTTCACTTTGTCACTAAACAGCTCAAGTGTTTGCAGTGTAAGCAGCCAACATAAAACTTTGCAACCTAAACCCAAACAGTGCTGGGCCTGTGGGGGAGACGGGATCTAATCGGGGCCCATGGGAAGCAGCACTGTGACACTGACTCAACAATTTCAGTTTTCCACTCAGCTAAATCCTGGTAAATATCACATGATGCACCTGCTGCTCTCAGGCTGTGTTCACGTACAGAAGGAATGATGTGAAGGTGCCGGGCGGCGCTCAGCGTTTGCTAACTTCACATCACTGGTGCTGCAGTAAGTGCAGGTCTCGATCCAGCAGAACAGGAAACGTGACCCTCAGAAACAGCTGTTTGCTCCGTCTGCAGTTTCTGACAATGTGGAGCACAGTTACTCTTTAATACATGTTTCAGGAACAATGAAGGGAATTGTTTGACAGACGCAGAGTCCTCATTCTGTCGCATACCTGTGTGTTTCACCACACCTGCAGCCGTTGTTCTGCTTCCTTCAGGTGTTCTCCACCTAATTATTTTACGTGTCTGGCAAACAACAAAAACAGGGTGGAGCTGAGCTCATGGAAAAACACCTTTTCTCTCCTCGCTGTAAGATTCCTCAGTAAAATCTGGAAGCTTCTTTTAGCTCACAGACCTGTGTAAAGTTACAGGGGCGCACACTGACTGAAAACCAACACACTCCTTCTGTTAGGTTTGTCTCACTGTTTAAAGTAACAGCACTCGCTCTGCATGTAACGTGATCCCACCTGTACACTTGCATACCTGCAGGCCGGTGTCGGGACCGGCAGCTAACCCTACCAGCTGCTTAATGAGAGAAACTTGGATAGGCTGGGGGAACACACAGAGGTGGCAAAAGTACAGACATTATGTACTTCAGTAGAAGTACAAGTGCTTGTACTTTACCACTCTGGTAAAACTGGAAGTACTGGTTCAGCTTCTTTACTCAAGTAAAAGTAAAAAAGTACAGGCTCTGAAAAATGCTCAAAGTCAGAAAGTAAAAGCAGCTCTTTGGGGACGTTTCCACCAACTATTTTTGTGTGAACCTGAACCTCATTATATAATTATTGTAATAATATAAAATAATATTACATGAGAATAAATGAGTCCAATTCTAATCCTAATGAATAAACTCAGCTTGAACCTGTTCTGCAGGACACAAACTGTGAAAGTGAATTTAAACTCAGCTCTATTCTCTGTGTCCTCCACAGCAGAGGGTGGCTGTGCCTCCACCTAAACACCACCATGAGGAGACTCAGGGGTTACAGCGGCATTCAGAAGGTGGAGGAACCCTCAGATCAGCTGTAGTGTCTCTGCATGGGGAGAAGAATCACAGGTATCTATTATGAGCTGAATGATGTTGGTGTGCAGGCTGTGATCAGCTGCTGCTGCTCTGTGTGGATGAACTGAACTCACAAAGGTGTAAGCCAGATGGTACCTGATCTCCATCCTCTACACTGACAGCATGCAGGCTGCATGAATGTTGGATTCAGCATCAGCAGCTTTGATTCAGACTCATCTCTGCTTCACTGATGTGACCTGTAACTGTAACTGTAACCTGTGACTATGAACACAGCCTCTGTGCACCAACACAGAGCTTCACTGTAAATACAGTACAACAAACTGACCTGTTTATCCTGCTCTAAACTGCAGTATTTTCATACAGTCTTTGAGTTACACAAAGTTAGCATAGCTCAGTTTGTTTTGCAGTCCTTACCTTTGAATCTAACCCCTCTGCTTCCTCTCCTGTTCTCTTTCCTACATCTACAGACCTCAAGCGACTGTTTGTGGCATGTGCAGAAAAGTCTTCTTCTGCATTTCTCTCCCACACAGCCTCTGAACAGTGACTCCATCTGCAGCAGGATGATGATGGAGGTCTTTGGAGCTGCTCTGTGGGTCGACTATGACTGTTCTCACCATCCTTGGCCTCTGCCTATCTGAGGTTTTTCTTGGCCTGCCACTTTGGGTCTTAACTAGAACTGAGCCTGTGCTCTTCCTCACCATGTTCCTCACAGTGGAAACTGACAGCTGGAATCTCTGAGAGCTTTTTGGATCCTTCCTCTAACCATGATGCTGAACAATCTTTGTTTTCAGCTCCCTGAGAGTTGTTCTGAGGCTTCCATGTTGCCGCTCTGCAGAGAAGATGCAAAGAGGAGAAACACTTTCACCCTTTATCATTATTGGAGTCACATGTGTATGGAGGTCAAAGGTCAATGAGCATACAAATCTAATTTTGTGTTCCAATAATTAGTGCTAAAGGTATTCAAATCAGTAAAACCACAAAGGTGCCCAAACTTATGCACCTGCCTAATTTTGTTTAGATAATTATTGCACACTTTCTGTAAATCCTCTAAACTTCATTTCACTTCTCAAAGATCACTGTGTTCGTCTGCTATATGATATATTTAACTGAAACCTCTGATCTGAACAACCAATGATTTATAAAGGAAAATGATGGAATCATCAGGGGGGCCCAAACCTTTGTACCTGCCTAATTCAGTTTAAATGATTGTTGCACACTTTCTGTAAATTCTCCAGGTCGCAGCAGGTCCACTTTCTGTGTTTCTGATCATCGTCCTGCTGCAGAACCCAAGTGAGCTGCAGGGCACCAACTGATGGGCGGCAGAGGTGGGAAGTAACGAACTACAAATACTTCTTTACTGTACTGTAGTCGATTTTTCAGGTTTCCGTACTTTACTTGAGTATTTATTTTTCTGACTACTTTTTACTTTTACTCCTTACATTTTTACAAAAGTATCTGTACTTTCTACTTCTTACATTTTCAGAACAAGCTCGTTACTTTAGGTTTAACGCGTCCAAGAAACGTTTGCATTTCCGGTCAGTTCGGGAGGCGGCTCCTGATTGCGAGTGGCTCTTTCTTGGAAATCGGAGGGCGGGAGGGAGCGGCTCCTGCAAAGCTCTCTCGGAGAACAGAAAGAGCTAGCGGAACAGTGACAGAAAACGTAAAGGACAAACAGTGTGTCTGCTAGCTAAAGGAACAGCTGCTGTATTTCCAGGGAGAGCAAAGAATGAGCGATAACTTCACTTAGATGGACAAAGATGTAAAAAAGGAATACTTTTACTTTCTTACTTTAAGTAGACTTCCAGTAGAACCAGTACTTTGACTTTTACCAGAGTAGTTTTTAACACAAATACTTGTACTTCTACTTAAGTACAGAATTTTTGCCACCTCTGATGGGCAGACATTCTCCTTTAGGATCTTCTGGTAGACCAGAATTCATGGTTCCATCAGGATGAGGTTCAGGAACTCAACAGGTCTAGAGGAGAGCAGCGAGTGGATGGTCTCCTCCTTAGAGGATGGACAGGATGTGCCCAAACCAGCCCAGGACTCTGGACCAAAGAGGAAGAGCCTGGACTCACAGAGCACCAGCCTCAAATCAGGTCTGCCTGAAGCTGGAACAGGAAGTATGATGAAGAGCAGCCCGTGTTCCCTCAGTGACATCTGTGACTCTGAGGACATCAGCTGAACACACACAAAGAACTGAACCAGCTCCTCTGACATCTACAATCAACACCATATTTTATACTTCTACCTATTGTATGAAAGCTGTAACACAGAGGAAAGAATAAATGTAAACGTGTTCTTTGAGTGCTCAGAAAAGCACTATATAAGAACTAGTCCATTGACCCTCAATGACAGCAAAGCAGCCTCAGACCATCACGCTACCAACACCACCAACACCACTCAAAGCTTCCAGGAAGTTCAGCTTCTGCCTCGTCGGTCCACAGAATATTTTCCCAGAAGTCTCGGGGATCATCCAGATGTTTGTGAGCAGGTGTGAGACGAGCCTTTGTGTTCTTGTTGGTCAGCAGTGGTTTTCTCCTTGCAGCTCTCCCATGGAGGCCGTTTTTGTCTCTGAGTGTTCAATCATGAACTCTGACCTTAACTGAGCCAACTGAGGCCTGCAGTTCTTTAGATGCTGTTTTGGTTTCTTCTGTGAACTCCTGGATTGTTTTCGATGCAGTCTTGGAGTAATTTTGGTTGGCCGGTCGCTCCTGGTAAGGTTCGGTGTTCCAGGTTTTCTCCATGTGTGGATAACGGCTCTCACCGTGGTTCTCTGGAGTCCCAAAGTCTTAAAGAGGCTTAAAAAGGGTCATTTTGATTGTTGGGTTTCCTCTGTATCATTGTAGGCTCTTTATCTGACAGTAAAGAGCTGACTGTTGTTGTGATTTGGTGCCATATTAATTTAATTTAATTTAATTTAATTTAATTTAATTTAATTTAATTTAATTTAATTTAATTTAATTTAATTTAAAAGACACACTGTGGAAGAGAGCCAAAGATTAATATTAACTAATGATTAAATACAGAGTGAAGTATAAACAGAGTAAAAAGAAGCAGTGCATTATGGGAACCCCCCCAGCAGCCTAGGCCTATAGCAGCATAACTAAGGGATGGTTCAGGATCACCTGATCCAGCCCTAACTATAAGCTCTATCAAAAAGGAAAGTTTTAAGCCTAATCTTAAAAATAGAGAGGGTGTCTGTCTCCTGAATCAAAGCTGGGAGCTGGTTCCACAGAAGAGGGGCCTGAAAGCTGAAGGCTCTGCCTCCCATTCTACTCTGAAGTATCCTAGGAACCACAAGTAATCCAGCAGCCTGAGACCTCCACAGGAATGCTGAGCTGTGGGGGTGAGATGGATGAGTATAAATGTATCTTTTTGGATTGTTATAGATGTGAAAGTTTCATAACTGTGTTCACTGAGAAAAATGCATTAAAACTATCACAGATACTTCGTTCATGTTTTGTACTCTCTGTGCTCTACACCTGCACTTAAAATGTATCATCTCAGTCACCACCTCAGGCTCGGTTTACAGGTGAAGCTGCACTCACGGTTAAATGACGACCAGCCTGCAGAACAGAAAGTGTTTGTCTGGTAACTCTGGAGGCTGGAACAGGAAGGGGCCATCCCCAAACTGTTCCCACAGGGTTGGAGCATCAGATTGTCCCAAATGTCTTGGTGTGCTGAAGCATTCAGAGTTTCTTTCACTGGAACTAAGGG